>VRVR01000046.1:0-248063 GCA_009859145.1 Andalucia godoyi
TCAGGCTCATGAATCGCCCCCCTTTCTGACAAACGAAACGTAGTCAAGCCTTTCACAAACAGTCTTGTCAGCTGTTCGTCCGAAGGAACATGACTACCACACAAAGTAACTTCTTCATCAAAATCCATGATAAACTGCAATACCGCATCGATCGACAAGCCGGTTTTGAACTTCATCTTCTCCAGTTTCAAGCGATCAAATGCATCCACCATCGTCTTTGGAGCAAAAAAAGACGACACGACCTTGAACAATTCCCCTTCTTCCAGCGTCACCACCTTCTCACTGCGCACCTTCAGCACAGCAATCACCCTTGGTGCCATCAAATCCAATGCCTTCCGATTTCCACCACGGGCCTTATAGGCCTGGAATCCTAGGCAAAACGATTTCCAAGAAGCAGCCGACAATGAATCGAGGAATGGAACTTGTTCTGATGTCATTAGTATTAATACTGTGACGTTCTTACAAATAAGAACACAAAAATTTAACGAAAGCTCAAGTTTATTAAATAAGCAAAGAAACAAAGAAACAAACCAACACACAAACATACAACATGCGCCTAAGCGCGAAACCTCTATAGTGGTTTCTCACCACAGCTCTGGGCTAGCTCTTGCTCTTGGAAACGTCATGTATGGCTTCGCTTTGTGCTTGTTTTATGAAAGTAAAAGAATATTCATGTGAATCGGATTTGGATATTATGAGTGTTTTCGGCAGCGAAGCCAGTGCATCAGATCAGATGAAATGACGGCGAGGGAGAGGGACAAGTAAACCCGACAAGTGTGAAATGCACAACACGAACAAGGGATCACGGGACATCGCTCTTCTGTTTCGCGGTGAATCGAACTTGAGTCGGTAGAGTCTTTTTTTGGCCGCAACGAACGGATAGAAAGTGCCCGTCTCGCCGACATGACTTCCGCACCTGGGTGGCCGTGTCGATTGCTGGATGTGCGCTCTCTGCCAGCTGGCCCCCTGGCTGCAGTGCATGCCTGCGCCACGCATCAAGCATTCCACGACGCTGCTGAATCGTCCGTGTGTGCTGCGCAATGCATGATTGCGGATGAAGCGTGTGTGTGCTTGTTCTTCAATTGCTGCTTTTTGCCGCGCTTGTTCGCTTCGCTCTCTCCAGCTCTTTGCCACGACTCGTCTGCTGCGCCATCATCGCTGATGTCGACGATTCCTAGCAGTCGATCAATCGCACTCGGTTCGCCATCGTCGTGACGTTTCCCAGCGACGATGACGCCCCGCTCACGCTATCTGCTGTTCATTCTCGACCCCGCTTGCGGATCATCATCGTCGAACGACAGCAGGGTTGCGCAGCGTCTTTGGGGCTGCTGCGTACAAGCGTGGACTGATAGACCGAGGAGGCGCTGTCGAGTTTCGTTTGTGTGTATGATGTGTCGGCGGTTCTGCATGCGGTCGAAGGTTCGAGAATCAGTCCAGTGGGCGCGTGGGAGTCTTTCATTACCGGTAGAGCTACGGCTGGGGCCGTCGATATCGAACACAACGACCACAACGATCACAACGACCACGAGAATACGGTGGTCGGGAAGCAGGAAAGCGTTTGTGCTAATGGGTGTGCATGGAACAGCGAAAGTGATCACGTCGAAACTCTTTCTCGGAACAGGGTCGGTGCGAGCTCCGCTAAATGCTCGTCCAGTCGGTTGCGATGAACCGAACTGCAAGTGTCGATTACACGAAAAATTGACGTACGAAAGTTCATGAGAGCCGCTTCTGAATCTTGTCCCTCATTGGAACCGAATAGAGCGGGGATCTAGACAGTAAGTAAGGTCTTTCATCAGGCTGACATCGAGGAAGAAGCAAAGAAACGGAAAATACTTCTTGTGAGATTACGCCTCACTTGTCCACATTTCGGGATGTGTGTTGTTGGGATCCAGTAAGAAAAGATTGTGGACTACGAATCGTCGAACGTCGCAGATGCAGCAGGATCTCGAGGAATGGCATGATTAATGTCGTGTGGATTGCCGTCCGCAGAATGTTGTAAACAGTGAGCTTCTGGTCCGTGAACATGTTCCAATGCGTGATTATGGGATCCTTTGAGTACCAAAACAGTACACTCGCCACCATCGACACTAATATTAAACCGCAGCAATCTGCAGTGACAATCCGCATACGTCGCCAGAGACGTGTTGGGCAGCAATTTGCGGTCTCGTGCTCGACGAAAATACGAGCACCCAAACGTTTCACGAAACGCTCCCCTGGTGTGTTCACGCTTCCAATAGTGTCCATAAGTAGCACGGTCCAGATCAAGTAATTTGTCAATGTCTTCAGCAGTACCGACAAATGCTCGGCATGCTTTATCTCGGGGAGCTTCCACACTATTCAAATTGATTGATTCATCTTCTGCAGAATTCGGACCAGCAATGCCATTTCGACTGTCGTCACCAGACGATTCCATCGACAACTTTGCAATTCCGCGAGCCCGGAGAAGTCTAGCAACGACCGCAGCGATCGGGACTGTAATAAACGCGTGCGGCATGTCCGCAGGAAATTCGATAGGATCTGTTCCTAGAGCCGAAACAGATGCAAGATTCTTGGCGCAGTGAGCGAAATCACGCTTTCTTTGTGGCATCCACTTGTACCGAGCATTGTGGGCAATCAATGCCGACTCCAGGGCAGACTCGATTGATTGGGGCTCGTTGGAAGAAGGGGTCGTAGAAGGAGGAGGAGCTGCCGCTGCCGCAGATGTAAGTGCAGAAGAGGAATGAAGATCCTGACGACTCACAGCTCCTTTCATTTCAAATGTCCCTTATTCCATATTGTGTGGTCATGAAGAACATGTGCATCTCGGCATAAACAGAACAAAGCACTCTGCACGAGAATACTGTGCGTTTGTACTGCAAGTCTTTGTGAAAGTCATTTTCGAGATTCCGTTGGCAAACGTTTGGACTTGTCTTATTGTGTTTTATTTCGCTTTCATCGTCTCCGTCCGGTTAGAACTAAATAAAAAAATGAGGTCTCCCTCTGCAGTATCCAGACGATTGATTCGTGGGATCGATTGTCATGCAGCAATGCAATAGTATCAATTAGAACCAATTCGTGTTGACGGAGTGCATCGCAGGCGTCTCAAGCTGCTTGATACTGTACCCTGCGCCAAACTCGCAACAGAAATAGCGGTTCACTTGAGAGCTGCCGACGTTTGACGCACCGCGCGCAGCCACTGGCTCGCCGTCGCTGCTTCTAGCGTTCTTCTGGCCAGCTTGCGCTCCCAGTCGTTCCACCACAGATCTTTGGATACTCACTCTCAAACTAAAAAAAAAAGAAAGGGAAATATAAAAAAACAGGCATTGTGCGTGTCTTTGCGTATGGATCACGTCTCCATTGGTCAAAATTCAATCATGCAAGTGTTAGTAGTTGACGGACAACGCCGGATGGTGAAGCACACTCCGCTTGCGGCCATGGAAATTTCGGGTGCGAATGTGGAGCAAATAGTAGCCGATATTCGTCAAGCATACTCCAACGACAGCCCCTATTTGCTGCAGTTGCTGGACTTGCGCCACGATGGGAGTCAGCTGACAACAATCACAGAGTTCATGGACATGGGCTCCTTGCAGAGAGTTGTCGAGGCTTACGGACGGCCGTTGCCTGAGAGTGTGGTTGCGGCAATTGCCTTCCAACTTCTCCATGGATTGGACTTCTTGATGGCTCGGAAGACAATTCACAGGTCCATTACACCGTCTCATATTCTTCTTTCGAGCGAGGGAGACGTGAAGCTCGCGGGATTTGAATCGTCACGGAGACTTGATCGAACTGGCGATAATGCCGCGACCATGGTAGGCTCCGTGTCACAGTACATTGCACCGGAGCGCCTGCGGGGCGATGCGCGACACTCGGTGATATCTGACATGTTTTCTTTTGGAATGTGCATTTTATTTGCTGCTCGAGGGTCCGATTACATCAACGCATCGTTGCCAATGAGCCAAATCTTCATGCGTTTGCAGGAGCCTATCCAGGTGTCTAACGCTCTGCCACAGAGCACCAATGAGCTCAAGACGTTTGTCGAAGACGCCGTTGCGCCTGAAAACGAGCGACGAACTGCCCAGGAGCTTCTGCAGAGCGATTTCATCCAATTGAACGCCCCTGACGAATTCACTGCAAAGTTTGTTCTGTCGGACTGGATGCGCTCCGCAGGCATCCCACCTGCTCTGTGGCATGACCAGTGAGAGCACGAGACCAAAGGGATAGGAGGACATCAATGATTGAGAGACAGAAGACAAGGGAGAACGCATCCACCCCTGTTGTATCCTTTTTTTATTTATTTAATCTTTAATATTAATAATCCCCTTTCCCTCTTTCTTCATTTTCCGGCATCAGAAAGCGGTGGAAGAAGTCGGATCAGAGAATCCAGGATTCTGGTTCTGTCTTGATCCACGACATGCAGAATCTCACTTTCGGACAGCGGAGCTATGGTCCATGGCATTGCTGCATCGAGCAAAGGATCAAACTCAAGATCCGCGAACTCGTCCTCAAACGTTGGGTCAACCTCGTTCGGTACACTAGATAAATCGGATGATTCTAACTCTGCAATTTTCTCAGGAGACGGAAGTGGAAGCGTATTGGAGTCCCCGTCCACGGTGCTCTGCGAGGGCTCAAAATTCGGATGCTGCACAAACACTGCACGAGACGGAGTGAATTGGCGTTCTCCTGTAGAAGAATACACAACTTTAAACTTCCAAGGAATCCAGACAAGAGCACGATCTCCTGGAGGTTCAGCAAATCGGCGACTCTTCCACTTGGACACGTATTCGTAAAACTGGCGAGACGTCTGGTAGTTGATACCCGCAGAGACCCAATTGAGAACTGCAAACACTGCGGACAACGCCACTGCGGAAATCGTCCTTTTTGGGGGGCCTAGACGCAGAAGGGCTGCTGATAGCACATCAGACATGTATGAACATTCCTCCTCCACAAGGTTGGCCTCGCAAGGAGAAAAACAGAAGACTGTTATTAGTATTATTTTTAAAGTTCGCGACGCCCGGGATGAGAAAGGGAGTGGGGGGGAAGCGTGCTGGAAACCAGTCGGGAAAGAATCGACATTCGTCGTCACGTGCCCAGCTTGTTTCTGCTAATTGGCGGGCTGGTTGATTTGCTTAATAAAAAAAAAAACACCCGACCTCAAAACCCTAGATGCATTTTTTGCTGTATGTGTTTGTAACCCTAGGCCTTTCCTTTCGATATCCATTTTTCTCCTCCAAGCATCATCATTTTCTTTCTCAATTGCAGCAATTTCTTCTTTTTCTTCTTCTTCTTCTTCGGAGTTGCTTCTTTTCTGTGGTCACCGTTCGAGTCCGTCGCATAATGAGTATGTGTCTTCCCCTAGTGATGCTCCAGCAGCATTGTGTTATGTTGTCTCTGGCTTTTATTTGTTTGGACTATGTTGTCTAATCACGTTTTGCTTTTTGTTATTGTTTCCAGGTATCTCCCGTGAACGCCGTCACAAGCGCCGTGCAACCGGTGGAAAGCGCACCAACAACATCAAGAAGCGCAAGTATGAGCTTGGACGCCCTGCTGCCATGACCAAGCTTGGTCCTAAGCGCATCCACCTTCTCCGTGTCCGTGGTGGAAGCATCAAGAACCGCGCCATGCGTCTCGACTCTGGCAACTTCTCTTGGGGTTCGGAGGCCCTGACCCGCAAGACCCGTGTCTTGGACGTTGTGTACAATGCCTCGAACAACGAACTTGTCCGTACGAAGACTCTTGTCAAGAACGCGATTGTTGTTGTTGATGCAGCCCCGTTCCGACAGTTCTATGAGAACCACTACGCCATCATTCTCGGAAAGAAGAAGGACGGCGAGGAGGTTTTCGAGGAAAAGAAGACTGATCTCTCCAAGACCAAGGCCAAGACTGTTGAGAAGAGAAACAAGGATCGTATCATTGATCCCGCCGTTTCCGAGCAGTTCAAGTCTGGCCGTCTGTTGGCCGCCATCGCATCCCGACCAGGACAGTCTGGCCGCTGCGACGGATACATCCTCGAAGGACCGGAGCTCCAGTTCTACCTGAAGAAGCTCCACAAGAAGAAGGGAGCTGCTGCCAAGGCATAAAAACCCGTCTTTCTTTTTCACCTCCATCAAGAATAAAGCTACAGTTCAACGAAGACGAAGGCGCAGACATGAATGGGACTGTGCGGATTTCTTTATTGGGTGTTTACGCACCGAGTTTCTGTACAATGTTGTGGAACAAGGTCTCGAACATGGTCTTGACATTGTCCCCGGAGGAAGCACTGGTTTCAAAGTAGGTCAGACCATGGGCTTGTGCCCATTGTTTTCCTTCTTTTTCGGACACGACCCGCTTCGAATCCACCTTGTTGGCACACAGAAATGTAACGGCGTCCTTTGCCCCATACTTTTGTGCTTCATCCAGCCATTCGTCCAGAGCATCAAACGACTTCCGAGATGCTGCGTCGAAAACGACAATCACGCCTTGAGCATCCTTGTAGAACTCGTTGCGCACCTCGAAAAAATCCGATGCGCCCGCAAAGTCCCAAAAGTTGATGCGTAAATCCATACCCAATGGCCCCCAATCCGGCATGGATATCCTTTTCACGCCGTAGTCTACGCCAATTGTGGAAATGTACTTGGAAATGAACCGTTCCTCGCAATATCGTTTGATGAGGCAGGATTTTCCAACTCCTGAGTCTCCAATGCTTAGGACTTTGATTCTGGTACACGGCGCCTTTGTCGGATGATCGGCCTTCGATTTCGGTGGGCGCTCCATCTTGTCCTGTGTCCGCACACACCTTTTTTTAAATTTTTTTTTAAATTCTAATTATTTTTTTTCCTTTGAATTTTTGCTTTACTCCCTGCTTGACTTCTTTGTTGCGCTTGGTGAACTCCCTGTCCTCTTTGCCAATTTACAAATGCAAAGTGTTCTGTTGCCGACTTGCGATTCCATGCGGCTTCTCCAGAAACGTCAAGAGGGGAGAGGGGTGGGGAAAAGGAACACTCACCAGTCGTACGGCAGTACGGTAGGCCGCAGTCTCGTCAAAAGGCAGTTGATGTGCGGGTTGGACAAACGTTGCGTCCGACCTGCTCCCCTCACCTTTTTTTGCGTGTGTTTTTTTCTTCTTCGTTTGCAACCCTGCATTTTTCAGCCGAAAAGGGGGAGGTCGTCGCGCGTGCACGACTTGTCCTTGTCTTGTAAACTCAAACTCATGAATAGCACTGTGACGCGTCAAGTGGAAGAGCGACTGCAGCGGTATTTGTCGCTTCGCATCCACCGCTCCGAGGGTCGGCCTGGTACGAGTCCAACGACCTCATGTCCTGCAAGCAGTCCCCAGAGAATGTCTTCCTCTCCTCGCACAAAGCTATCGGATCGCTCGGGAAGCCCGCGGAGTCCGAATTCCTTGTCCGTACCTATTCAGCCGGGCACGTCCATCACAAGAACATGGCAAGCCGAGTCGTCGGCTGTTGTTGCGACTCCATCGCCAAGGGATGTTACAGAAAAGCTCATGCTGTTTCGCGATGTGCGGTCGCATGTTCTTGAGGATGCGCGAAAACGAGAAGAATCGCAGATGAAGGCTGCTGCGGAAGTTCGAGCTTCGGCGCGCTCGGAAAAGATTCTCCGAGATGCGTTTGTCCGTTCGATGGAAGAGGCCTTTTCTACTCTGCATCCGGATCATATGGGACGTGTGTGGCTGCATAATATTTCTGCAAAACTAAGCGCGTCAGGCCTTGACCATGATAGACTCGATTTCATTTCAAAACCTCTGCTGAATATCGCAACAGCGCGGCGCGATGTGACGTGGGAGGAATTTCTGGAACTCATGCAGCTGCGAATGGTCGAGTATGGCGGCAAGCCGACTTCGCAGATTATACATCGACCATCGCCAAAGAGAATATCGGAACTCGAGAAATTCAGAAGTCGAGAAGAACAACATCCGTTCCATCCGGTCCTGTCTCGCAATTCGCAAAAGTTGTCGAGCAAGGTCCGACGGGAGTCATCGGCGAAGGATCGCCTAGAATTTTTGGTCAACGAGAAAGCTGTTTGGGACTCCTCTTTAAATAATTTGAAATCGCAGATCGAGCAAGAAAAGTCTGTGGATTGTACATTCACCCCCCGGATATCCGAGTCCTCACGCAGAATTGCGGAGCAGTACCACTATCAATCCTGTCGGCCGCGCATCCCAACTTCGGAGGAACTGGCGCTGGAGAAGTGTACTTTCCGTCCAAAATGCAACAGCTCGGATTCTTATAAGTTGTTCAAAATGGGTGTAACACGCGCAACAAAGGAAAAGGATGAACTGCGATTGTTGTCCACAGTTACTCCACCGCGCCAATACTTGCACGATGGACGGCGCTCCGCGAGTCCGTCCATGCGGTCTCCCGGTCGACGCGGCGCTCTAAATAGTTATGCATCGGCATTCGGGACACCAGCTTGACGATAAAATGCAACAGTAGTTCAAAACATCATCATCAACAACAACAACAACAGCAGCACGATTTACGGCGCTGGCCAATGAGGTGCTTGTATTGACTGTTTACCGGACATACGCTTTCGAGGTGGATGACGTGGATCTGAAAAACTTCAAGAATTCGCGACGGTCGTTCATGTCCAACACCAGTGCATGCCCATCCAGCATGTTCCGCGCCATGTGCTCGCGGGCAAGCTTCAAAAACATCGGGGCAGCCGGACACACAGAAGGTGTTATGTACAGTGCCACGCGATGCTGCACAGTGAAGAGTGTGTGAATGACGGTTTTGAGGAAGCCCGATTGCACAGTATGTACAGGCCGCCATGTTGCGGCGCGATACTTGACCACAAGTAAGCTGGCAGATGATGTGCCCAACAGTATCTTGTCGACAATCGCGTCTTGAAATTTAAGAATTCCAAGATTGTTGGACGTTGTTCCTTCCGCCAGGATGACAATGGGAGATGCAGCCGATGCTGCGCGAAATTCGATTCCATCCATTGATGCGACTTGCATGGATTCAAAGCAAGCAAGATGTGAAAGGCACTGCCACATCGAGAGCACTCGTACACCCTTTGCACACGGAACGACAAATGTTGGGGAATACAGAGACTGCAAGATGAGCACATCAAACACGGAAGACCAATTGCAAATATATACGCTCTTGCTGCTGTTGCTTGGTTCTTTTGTGCTGCCAATAGATGCGAAAGAACGCGAAAGAGGAACAACGTCCTGTGCGCTGCTGGGCAAAGTCCCACACAGCAGTAGGAACACTCTCAGCAGCGTTCTGTCGAGAATGACAAGCAGAGGTCGAATTGACAGCACATGAAACGGAAACGACGCGACGGCGTACCCCAAGAACACAACGAGTGCGAGTGGGGCACGGAAGAGTCCCGAGAAAACACCCACAGCTGTCAAGAGTGCCGCAGACTGCGTCACTTTGGGGGGGAGAAAGGGGTTGATTCCAGACGCAGGGTCCGAGAACCTCTTGTACTTTTCCATTTCAAAATACGCCAGTCAGCTTGTTCCTGCGTGGGTGCGTGGGTGCGTGGGTGCGTGGGTGCGTGGGCGCTCGATAAGTCGTCGTCCATCGCAACGGGCAGATGCAGAAAAGGAGGTGCTGTACGAAGGGAGATTCATGCATAAGCACAGTCAAGTCCGCGACTCACTTGAGCACAGCAGCGTTTCCACTTTCTTTTTCTGTTTGGGCCGACATCGATTTGAAGCACTGCGGGTTTATTCATCCATCCATCCATTTTATTGATCCATCGATCTACTGCAAGAAAAACGGCGAAAAACGAATCAGGAAAGGGACAGAAAAGGAAGAAAGAAAAAAATAATAAAAAGGTAGAAGAGCGTCAGGGTTGCGATGGGCGTGCTGTTCTCTCGTGTGTTTGACTCTCTCTTTGGCTCAAAAGAGCACAGGATACTGATCGTGGGCCTCGATAACGCTGGGAAAACCACCATTCTACGTACGTGCTCTTCTGAAGTGGGTATATCACTTTTTTTTTCGCTCTGTCCTTTTTCTAATGTTATTTTTTGTGTATATGCTTTCTTCTTTCTTTTTCCGTTTTCTGTAGACAAACTGCATTCTGGAAATGCCGTGACAACGACTGTCCCGACGATTGGATTCAACGTCGAAAACGTAGAGTTTCAGAACGTCAAACTGAGCGTGTGGGACCTCGGTGGCCAGTCCTCGATTCGACCATATTGGAGATGCTATTATAACAACACGTCTGGAATTGTCTTTGTAGTCGACAGCTCCGATGCACAGAGATTGTCGATTGCAAAGCAGGAGCTCATGATGATGCTTGAAGACGAGGAGCTCAGAGGGGTTCCGCTGCTCGTGTTCGCAAACAAGGCTGATCTTGCAGAATCGCTGCCGGATGCGCAGATCAGCGTCGCAATGGGCCTGACACATATCCGAGGGCGTCCGTGGACTTTGCAGCGAGCCTCGGCAACCAAGGGTGAGGGAATCGAAGACGGGTTCTCGTGGCTCACCAGGCACATCCGCAAGAGCTGAGCAGCTGTCTCCAATTCATCCGTACGGTTCCTTCCATCGCAGTGTTTTCGTCCCCCGCACGCTTTCTGCGCCATCTTTTGCGTTTCCAATACCCTTTGCTTTTTTTCTTCTTTTCCTTTCTCCCGTTCTTATGGTATCTTGTGCCTTCTCGTGCGATTCCCTCGTCAGCTTTCTCGATTGACGGACCATCCGGTCGTAGCCCCTCCAAATTTTTATCCTCCATTTCTTTTCTTCTCTGAAATACTATTGTTAATTTCTTGTTATTATTTTTATTATTGTTATGTTTTCAAGAATGATTACTTTTAGAACACTGTTTGCTTGCTTGCTTGATTGATTGTTTTTGATTCTTTTGGCGTGTGCGCTACCCAGATTTGGTTCTGCACAGAGACCATGTCTTTTGCGAGATTTGTGTCGTCGTCGGTTCCTCCAAGGCTTGGCGGCGCTGGAGCAGTTGTGCGACAGACGGTGCGAAATGGTTCTGTCGTGAGCATCCGGCAAGGGAACCCATCGTCGATGAGAATTGAAGCTTCAAAACGAGACTCGTTGGTTCGTCGGACGATATCCATGTTTATGCCAGACCGGTATCCACATTCTGTCGATTCTTCCTATGCGCGATTTAGTTTGCTCCAGGGAATACAGCACTTTTCCAACTCAATTACAAGCGTCATGTCGACCCAATCGCTGCTGTTGGCGCTCGGTCTCGGCAGCGGCGCCCTTCCGATTGCTGCCACGCTGAACTGGATTCTTAAAGACGGTCTCGGGCAGCTTGGAGGAATTGTCTTTTCTTCCAGAATGGGAACCATGTTTGATCTGCACACGAAAACTCTGTACATTGCGTCGTCCATTTTCTTTCAAATGGCGTGTCTGCTGGAGTATATGTGCCCTTTTGCGGGACCGTATCTGTTTCTCCCGCTTGCGTCTGTTGCAAATGTCGGGAAGAATCTTGCGTGGATTTCGGCGTCCGCGTCCAAGGTGAAGATGCACCAGTCTCTCTCGACAGATGACAAGGGATCCAATCTCGGAGACTTGACCGCAAAGTCGGGGTCGCAAGCGACTGCGTTTTCCATGATTGGCATTGGTTTCAGTGTCATTCTGACCTCATACTTCGGCAATCACCCGGTGACAAACATGACGCTTGGGTTGCTGTTTGCGGCGTGCTCTGTGGGTGCTGCTGTTGCAGGTGCTGTCACTGTCCCCATGAGAAACGTCACCGAGCCTCGGTTGTTGCATTTATTTGAAATCTTCAGCAAGACAGGAACAGTCCCAGATCCGTCGTCTCTTCGAAAAGAAGACGTCCTGGTGGAACTGGCATTTATCAAGAAGCGAATCCAGGGCAGGTTTGTCAAGATTAACCCCGATTTGCGCCGAATCCACGAATTCAACTTGGACGGGCTGTGGAATGTCGCGACAGAAACAAGCAAGAAGACAATTTTTGTGGCAGAAGAAAACGCCTTCCTTGTCCGAACAGACGCAAGTCCCCACGACGTCTTCCGGGGGTACTGTACAGATGTCTTGCGGCAGTCGGAAGCCGAGTTTGGCCACTTTGTGGAGGCGATGACCAAACAAGGATGGGACGTGAAAAACAGCGACCTTGAAGGATCGCGCACCAGTCAGCGATTCGAAGTCGATCCTGCGTCGGCTCAGTCGGAAATTGAAGAGGACGCCGAGTTCGACTCTACTACGTCAATGAACCGATGAAAGTACACCACCACACAAGACACATTGTCTCTGTGCTTTCTCGAAAAGTTTTTGATGGCAGTACGGCATATCGTCTGTGCGCATTCTGTGGCAGATTTTGATTCCTTTCTGTGCGTCGCAACAATCTGGGCGACTTGGTTATCCGACAGCGCGTTCCACACACCATCGGAAGCAATGACCGCGCCAATGTGGTTTCCAGGCTCAATTTTGATGGGCGGCATAACGTATGGTTCTCCGGAAACAAAGTCGCCACAGATCCGAGGGTCGCCGTCGCACACCACTTGGTTAAATGGATGCTTCATGTGATGGTCTCCCAGGGATCTCGACAAGTTGATCACTCCTAGGACGCGGTTTCCCATGATGATTCCGCCTGCCTTTTCTATTCTCTTCCTTTCGTCTTCGTTCAGCAGATTGTGCTCTGCTGACATGCGGATCGCAGTCCCATCCGACACCACCATTACAGCTCGCGAATCTCCCGTGTTCGCTGTGTAGAGCTTATCTCCATAGACCAAGACGATTGTTGCCGTACACCCACCGTCGACCCCACGACCAGTTATTTCAAGAAGCGCCTCGTCTTCGAGAAGAAACGCTTGCTGCAGTGCCACCTCCACGTGCTCGGGGGACGAGAATTTCGGATGTCGCAGTATCAAGTCCGGCATGTGATCCCGGGCGTGCTCTGCAAACTGGTCTGTTCCGTGACCATCAAAAATGCATGCGAGCGTGACGTTGTATGGCGTGGAGGTCTTGCCAGGATCAAGAACAAACAAGGTGTCTTCCATGTACGGAAGCCCAGCCGAATCTTTTGAGTGGCCTGTTTCCACTTGCCAAAATGGGCGCGCTGACGACATGTATGTGGGTCGTGGTGAAGATGCTGAAGAGGAGGGAGGAGGGGTGGATAAAGTTATGAATTCTATTTGCACGAACCGCAATTCTAATGCCAATACGAGAAAAGTGGCGGAGAATGATGAAGAAGAAATAGAAAGGAAAAAAAGGTTGCCATCCCTCTTGCTGCTGTTGCTGTTTACATTCGTGAAATCATGGGGGAGGAGTTGGGGAGATAATAAAATAGCCTCATTGGTCCGTGCACTGGTGCCACGCCGCAGCAGATCTGCACGTCAGATACTGTCTGTCAAATTACACGACGCATCGCCAAAAAAAAAAAAAAAAAAACAGCATTTAATTAAGTGTTTTAAATTGAAAACCGAAACCGAAACCGAAACCGAACCGAAACGACTCATGCGCCGGTTTTTCAGCATGTATGCATTGATTCCTGATTAGTAAGTTTTGGGGGAAACCCGACAACCAAGGTCCCAAAGTCCCAACGGAGACCAGCTGACCGATCTTTTGGAGCAAGAGAATTGAAGGAGGAATAGGGGAGGTCGCCGTTCCGTCAGATTACGAAAAGGAGTGTATGGGGAATTTGAATCTTCTGCTTGTCGCCATTGGACTGGTGTCGAGTGTCTTGCATGTTATTAATGCAGGATCCTGTCGGTTTGCGCTCAATTACACAGTGCACGATATGTTGACATCGGAATATGCTCGCCAGTCCTTCGTGGCGCAGTACTTAGCAGGCGAGGCAGAGTTTATACAGCTTGCAGGCCTGGATCATCAGCTGGGAATGACCTTTGATGGTCGCCAACTGGACATTCACACGGGACTCCTGTTTGAGGAAGGCCATCGGTTCTCAGCAGCATCGAAGGAGTCGCTGCATTGGGCAATTCTGCTCAAGATTCTGGAGAAGGATCCAAGAGCGGCTCCGTTTGGCACAATTGACGCGGCATTCGAAGTGCTGGATACCAAGATGTCGACGTATGAGCAATTCAATCGAGAGTTCCCTGGATTTGGTGGCTACCTGCCGTGGGTTGCCTACGACGAGGCGTCCGATCACATGACTCCCTCTTGGGATTTCCAGAACCGTGTGCCGGCACTTGACAACGGCGAGTTGTTCTGGGCCGCCTATGCTGTCGCATACCGCCTCGAAAAGTCGTTCCCGGACGCTCCGTTCAACTTGGCTGTCCGTGTCCGTGCTTGGATGGATTTGATGATCAAGTACGCAACTGTAGTGTTCTATGATGGAAACGGCCACATTCGAGCGGTCACCCGGATTGGAAACCAGTCTGTAGTTCCCGAGAAGAACACATACAGCAACGACGGCTGTGTGGCAAACTGTTATTTAGACGACCCGTATGAAGGCGAGTTGTTCACCAACATTATTTACCTGTTTTCGAGTATCTCCGATGCAGAGAAGAAGCAAATTTGGATCAACAAACGGGCCAAGCTGCAACGCGTTGAATTTGCGGTTCCCGGTAGTTCCAGTTCCATTACTGTGCAGCGCGGATGGTGGATGTCGTCTCACGAGCAATGGAAGTATTTGTTCATGCCGTACCTGTCGAGTCCGATCCACAAGCGACTCTTCATGAATGCAGAGCGGGCACGATCTTGGAACTCGAATGCGCAGAAGATTCCTGGGCTCTATGCGTCGGTCAATGCACCTATCTACTCGAACGACGAGCACATGAACTACTTCTCGGACTGCGGTATCCAGCCGATCGCATTCGAGATGGTGTCGCATCATGACGTCGTTACGCCTTATGGGGCCTATCCAATGCTCCTAATAGCACCCGAATTTGGCCTGTCGTGGCTGTTGAACATGATCCAGGGCCCTCGTGGACAGAGCATAGTGGGCACGATTGAAGCACTGAACATCACCGGAACGGGGGTTGCTCCGATCGCCACCTGGGACTCAAAAATCACCAACGTCGTCGCTCTTCTTGGCGGCACCTGGGAAACCAACTCACTCGCACTGAAAGACCTGGGTCTTCTGGACGATTTCCTTGATGTTGTAACCTCGGAATGGGAAACTGTCTTTCCGGATCCATTGCTCGGAGAAGACTTGCCCCTGGCGACCCCGTCTGCTCAGATTCCGTACAATTCTGAAATCTCATTTTCAACCTGCCAATAAAAGACCTTCCTTTGTTCCTTCTTCTCTGCTATTCCATTCTTTCTGTTTTTCATTTTACTTTGTTTTAATGATTTTGATTATGGGGAGCTTTGGTGTTTGTTCCGTTTTAATTTTTTCATCTTCCTGCTCCTGTTTCATCGTCGTGCATCCCAGCATGCACGGCACTACGCGAGAGAAGACTTTTTCCCCAGGTTCGTTTTCTTCACAGATTGCACGATAGGAAGTGCAATGGAAGGCACGGGGTGGACAACTACGTCCGCAGAAAAAGTCGACGTGGGTTTGGTTGTTTCCCCCCCTCCCCTTCCTTTTGCTTTTTTTTTTACGAACTTGGATGAGAATCCCGTTTCGCTCCGGGAAAGCTGGGGGCGGTGTGTGGAATGCAGCCGATGAAGCGTGATTTAGAGGATAGGTCGGCCGAGTCCGCGTCGAAAAAGGCATTGGTGGACACGACTGTGATATCGGCTCGACTTGCAGCGCTGAAAACGAAGATTGCCAAGAGCCATACCCTTCCCGCTACAGCTGCCCTAACATCTCGAGAAACCGCGCTTGAATGGTGGGACGTTCCGCTTGTCTCGGGCCCGTTTTACGAGTCGTGCTGCGTATCAAGTCAGCATGTTCAGGCAGGTGTGTATGCAGATGCTACACGATTGTCGACGTTTACGTTCCGCGACTCTGCAATTTCTGAGCATGTCTTTCACCCTGTTCCGTTTGCGCATCCGTTTTCAAAATCATTGCCCGATCATTCTGGGAATCCAGTCGTTATGCAAGTGATGCTGACAAAAGAAGAAAAGCGAAAGCTGAAGAGAGAGAAGGCCCGCGCACGGCAAGAACATGAGCGGGAGATGATTCTTGCGGGGCTCATGGATCCGCCGATGCCGCGACTTACAATGAAGAACGTGCTTCGCGTGCTTGGAAGCGAGCATGCGAAGGACCCCACTGCAGTAGAGAAGCTTGTCCGAGATCAGATTGCTGCGCGATTGCGAAAACACGAAGAGGAAAACGAAGCGCGAAAGTTGGATGCAGAGGGTCGACGGACGAAGCGGTGGGCTCGGATGCAGCGAGATGCTGAGCGCGGCACTGAGTTTCGCGTCTACAAGATTGCCAATCTGCAGCATCCCAAGCTGCGATTCAAGATCGCGACCAATGCAAAGCAAATGTACATTTCAGGATCGGCGGTTTTAGTCAGAGGCGAGCCGGGAGGCGTGCTGCTTTGCGAAGGAGGGCCGCGAATGCTCGGCAAGTTTGGTCGACTGCTTTCAAATCGTATCCAGTGGGAAGACATGGACAGCAAATGTTCTCTGGTGTGGTCCGGACTGGTCGCACAAAGACTCTTTCACGACTTTCTCATCCACGAGTTTGAATCGCAGCACGCTGCCGAGCAGTATCTTTCTGCACACGACGCAGCCGCATTCTACTCCATTGCTCTCAAGTCGCCACAGCAATGACATGGCGAACTCACCAATTTATTTTATGTACATTGTTTTTACTATTTTTTTACTATTGTTGCTGTCGTTGTTATTTCTCTTCCCCCCCCCCCCAACCCCCCTCCCCGCCCCTGCTGCTTGAATGGATTCTGATCAATGCGCCCGGCGGCACTGAAGCCTGCAAGACGTTTCAGAAAATGCAGCTTCCGCTCGCCAAAACATGAATCATTATTGGTCATCATCGGGGTAAGCTGTCACCGAAGACAGATCCAAGCCATATGCTCTTTTTTTTTTTTTGTTAGTGCTGTTGTTCTTGTTTTTTAATTTGGGGGTGAGCACCAACTCTTCAATGCAGATTGCTCTGCATCAGGGGGGTCATCGCAACCGACAGACTCCCCAATCGATTCAACATTCAAAAATGAACATTCGAGGAAACAAAATGTGGTCGGCGAACGATGCTTTTACCTTTGCTCCTTCTTGTTCTCTGACGTGAAAAAGCGCATTTCGAACACAATCGATCACTTCTTTGTGATTTGATGATCATCCGCTTGCTCAGCAAGAGCAGTAAGTAATAGAAAGAAGAAGAAAAGTGAAGCACAAAGCTGTCAACCGTACATTTTTTTGCTTTTTGTTTATGTAATTATTGTTATTTTTTGTTTTCATATTTGATTTAGTGTTGAGAAGATTTGGACTTTTATCAAGTCCTTCATTCTTTTGGTTGTTGGTTGTTGGTTGTTGGCTGTTGGCTGATTCTTAGAGTTTTGTGCTGCTTCCTTTGTGTTGGCATGGTTGAATTCCGCAATGGAGCTTCTTCCGATGATATTTGACCGAGAACGTGGGTTCCGAGTATTGAATCAGTTGCTGCTTCCAGGGGTTGTGGAATATGTTTCGGTGCAGACCTGTGAACAAGGCTTTGACGCGATTCGTTCGATGAAGGTTCGTGGTGCGCCTGCGATTGCAATTTCCGCAGCGCTTTCTCTGGCATCTGAGCTTCTTTTCAAGGATGTGTCGTCCGATTCGTCCACAGACACAGCGAAGTTCATCTTGGACAAACTGCACTACCTGTCCGAGTCGCGTCCGACTGCTGTGAACTTGTCTAAAGCCGTTGCACAGCTGAGCAGCATGGTTGCGGCGGCACAGTCAGATGGATTGTCTTCTGTGGAAATCAAAGAATGTTTCATTGCAGCAGCAGAGACAATGCTGGTTACCGATGCTCAGGACAATGAGCATTTGGCCAAGTTTGGCGTCCAATGGTTGGTGGACAGGTATTCTGATGGCCGCAAGCTGCGTGTGGCTACTCATTGTAATACGGGAGCATTGGCAACCGCGAGATACGGCACGGCACTTGGGATCATTAGGTTTCTTTTCAAACAAGGCCGCATTGAACATGTCTACGCAACCGAAACTCGACCCTACAACCAGGGTGCGAGATTGACGATCTTTGAATTGCAGTACGAGGGAATTCCTGCAACGTTGATTTGCGACTCTGCTGCTGCATTCCTGATGCAGAAACAATGCATCGATGCTGTGATTGTCGGTGCGGATCGAGTGTGTGCAAATGGAGACACGGCGAATAAGATAGGGACGTATTCTCTTGCGGTCAATGCGCAGTTCCACAATGTTCCATTCATTGTCGCAGCGCCGTCCACCAGCATAGACTTGAACTTGACCGACGGTTCTCTGATTCCTATCGAAGAGAGAAGCAGTGCAGAAATTACGCACAACACTTCGGGCCTCCGGGTGGTTGTCGAAGGCGCGCAGGTGTGGAATCCTTCATTCGATGTCACTCCGTCGCATTTGATTGGAGCCGTTGTTTCGGAGCTAGGAGTCGTCTCTCACCACGAGCTGGATGGTTCGCTGGATGTTTCCAAAATCGTCCATCGAAAATCCTGATTCTTCACACAACAGACATTTATGTTTGCATTCATTTCATCCAATTACACAGAGAATCATGACGCCATACGCGCGACCATTCATTAAAACAAATGTTTTTCCTTCTTCAATCCGTTCTGTCGCCACAACTTGAGCTCTGAAAACTGAGCACGAGACATTCCAAACACGTTCTGAAATTCCTCGGTACTCAGAAAATCCTGTCTCGCAGCAGGATCCACTTCCTCAGGCAGCGGCATTCCGGAATCGACACGCAGTTGCGAGTACGGGAATATTCGGCCACCAGAAGCAGCAGTAGCCACATTCTCCTGTGAAGTCACAGGAACTGGCGATGCACTTGCGGTTGATGGCGCGGTCGTTGGTTTCTCGGCAGTTGGAGGATCCACAGGGGATTGCTTCGACGCGACAGGAGTCGCTGCAACAGACGTGATCGAAGTACTGCTGCTGCTGCTGACCGGTGGCTTCGTTGAAGCTGGTGGCGACGAGATAAAGGCTGCCGGCTGCGACGCGGATGCAGGAGTCGGAACAGATTGCTCCGACGCGACCACTTCCGTCTGCGTAGGATCTGCGATGCGCCAATCAGGAAAGAACATCGTAAAGAAGCGGGGTTCAAATCCATCGGCTACCGACGTGATCCCAGTATCCGTGGGCTGGTCTGCAGACCTGGACCTGGCAAGATACTCGCGTGCAAGCTTGGAACACTCTTCAATTTCGTTCGGAGAAGAATCTCTTCCAATCCACAGATACAGCGAATGATGCGCATCCAAAAGGTAACAGTCATCATGATGAAGATCAGCTTGGGAGAACTGCGTGATCTCTTCTACAAGCAGTTTTCCCACCCAACGACACCAGAAAAGACGAGGAGCGATCTCCTCCTCCTCCGGATCACACATGGTGTTATAATCCGTGGTGTGTCCACCAGGGAATGCAGACCAAAATTCATCATCTTCGTGGCCCTCGTCCATTTCCACAATAGGTCGCTGCTTGTCCGCCAGAGAGTTGACAAAGACCGCAACAGTGAGGGCACCATGACGCTCATCGTCATTGGCGTACTTTCCGATCCAGAGAGACAGACGGGAAGATGTCTGCAGGAGAAACGCGTTGGCAGAACTCAGATTGGCGCCGTCCAAAGGCATCTGAAATGCACGCACGCCCGTGCGCGGAGATCCGTGAATCATGATCAACGCATCCTCTTTTGCGTCGTATTGTTGAACACTGGACCCTGAAGACGCAGCAGTGCCAACGTGATGAAATGCCGAATCCACGCCACCTCGCACGACTAAAAACTTCCCACCAAATAGAGATGTGAAATGAAAGGGCTCTTTGCCTTCCACTATGCGAACGACGGACGCATTGGAAAACGACGTTCGCGCAATGTCCGCTGCGAGAATTGCACTTGCGCCCCGCTCATCCACCGAACAATCACGTCCTTGCCAAAAATACACAGTGTGCTCCAAGCGGGAGCGTCCATTGCGACGGAACGACACACTGATGATGTACGCGTCGCCAGAGAAGAACAGGCCATACGAGGCCGAATCAATGGGTTCCTTTTCAAAGTCCTTGATGCGGTGCACTGTCATGCTTTCCACAGTCATATCTACTTCCGCAGTCGCATCCTTATCGGCGGAGAGTCGCTGTTGCTGCATGCGTTTCACTGGATCATCCACCACCTTCGCCTGTGCTGGCTGCGGTTTGTCTGCCAGCTGCCGGTGGCTCGGAACTTTCCAGGACGGAAACTTGGACTTGAACAACGCGCTCTCGTAGTCTTCGTGAATGCAAGAAATTCGCGTATGCGAGGGCCGGTTCTCTCGTGCCAGAAAGTCTGCTGGGACATCGTACGCCGCAGCCGCACGCAACTGTTTAGGCGCATTGCGGCCCAGCCACATGAACAACTCTGACCCGCAATCAAGCAGAAAGCAATGTCCGGAGTCCAGCGCAGCTTGATCCACTCCTTGTGACACTGGCATCAAAGAAACGAGATCGTTTGCGATGACGTAGAGCGCAGTGGTCAGCTGGCGAGAGTAGGAAGAATCATCCATCTGCGGAACAGGAATTGGACCAAAACCCCCTGCAACTTGCTTCCAGAATTCCGAGTCCTTCTCATCCGCAGTCACAACTTCAATGGTGCATTTCCCAACACGTTCTCCCGAGTTCAGCGACTCGGCAAACTTGCGACCGGCATGCTTTTCATACATCGACGACGTCTCCCCTTGGAAGATCCAAATCTTCTTCAAGGACGGCGCATCCAAAACAAAGACATCTCCGGATGACAGCTGCGATCGAGCAACTGGAGTCACCTGTGAAATAAGCGGGATGTGCACTCCCTTCACCATGTACAGCGTATGCGCTTCTTTGAACTGGTTTGTGTCGACGGAGCGGAACGCAGAGTCGATTCCACCTTTCAAGAACTGGAGAGAGCGATCACGGAACGATCCGATAAACTGCGGCGATTCATGGCCCTCGACCTCACGATACTGCACTGCTGCACCCGCAAGGGCGTCGTCCAGCTCGCGTGCCTTGATAGCAAGCGCCCCGCGCTCATCAATCGAACACTCACTTCCAATCCAGTAAAAAATGCAATGGTCGAGCTTCTTGTACTTGTCTGTGAGCACAGAGTGAAGAACGAGGTACGCGTCACCTGAAAAGAACTTTCCGATTTGCTCGTCTGCTATCCGAACTGGTCGAAGTGACTCGATGCGCCACACACGCAGACCAGGCTTCGTAGCAAGCTCGGAATCTTGAAAAATTGGGTCAATCGCTGTCAATGCCATGCCTACCCTTGTATTATTTTTCGTGTTTCTTTATTTTCGATTTTCCCCAATGTATTCTGACCAAGTGTAGACCAGAATACTACAAGAAGAATGAAACGAAAACGAAAACGAAAACGAAAACGAAAACGAAAACGAAAACGAAAACGAAAACGAAAAGGAAAAAAGAAAAAAAGGAAGGCATTGAAGAACGAGAAAAAGGATCCGGGAAAACTTGTGCAGATCTGCAAGTCAAGCGTCGTCTTTCTTCTCGTCTTTCCAGTTCGTGATTGACGTCGGGCAGATTGGAGAAAGAAAAGAAATTTGCAATAATTCTAATAAAAACAAAAGTTAACGATTCACACGAATGAAAACAATTTTAATGGAAAAGGAGAGTGTCCAGTCTTTGCATCGAACTTAAATGGAAGCACTCTTTACAGAGTCGCGAGCTGATTCCGGAACGTCGCTTCTGGAACTGCGGAAGCGCGGGCCGTGCTGGAGGGGCCTTGTTGGAATGGGAGTGCAATGGGGTCTGAAGGAGCTTGCTTAGCAACAGGCAGAGTGGTCATCTGCATCGTCGGTGACACAAACTTTGTTGCACGATCAGACTTGCGTTTGCGGTAAATTATGAAGCCGACAACCGCAACGGCAGAGACGACCACCACTGCTCTGATAACACCCACAATGATTCCTGTAGAGTTGCTTCCGGAGCCACTGGATCCACCGCCTCCTCCCGAAGGAGGCTTTCCGACAGCAACTGCATACGAACCAAAGCCATTGACTCCAAAGGAGGCCACGCAGGTTGTACTGTCGACGGCAAAACCAGACGGACTATACGAGGAAATGGCTCCAGCATCTGTTTTCACTACCTGCAGGGACGAGCCTGAAGGAGGACTGCAAACTCCTCTGCTAGCCAACGAGGAGCTCGCCGGGAAGTTCAGCTTCAACGTGAGTACCACCGGCTTGGAAAATGCCGTCTGAGAGGCACCAGCTGTGCTGGTTGTGAACGATATTCCGCCAATGGTAGCGGAAAGATCCAGAACCTGACCACCAGGAAGAGTGATTGTGGCAGCTACGCTCCGGGTAGGCTGCGAAAGCACGACAACACTCACACTGGAAAACTGTGGCGGCAAGAAGTTGGACGGCATCTCAACCACGATCCCCGTCTGCTGATTCACTAACGTCGACGGCTGGGAAACATCGATCAAGACGGAGCTGTCGGAGATGCACTGCCCGCTGATTGCAGATGCCAGGACCGCACCAGTTGCAGAGTCCGAAGAAACAAAGCTAAAGACCGACAAATAGTTTCCGTTGAATGTCAAGCGCACACTGAATGACTTTCCAAAATCATCACGGGCGACGGCCATGCAAAAGTTCGGCGTCACAGGATTGGACACATCTGACGAGCAATACTGTATGTTCAAGGACCCCATAAAAGAGACGGGCTTCAAGTTCATCATACCGGTAATGTTGATACGTTGGCCCGTGCTCACCACAGAAACAGCGCCGTTCTGACCTGCGCAGTACTTTCCAGACATTGCGACTGCCAGTTGGATCGAAGTCTGCGGAGCCAGTGGGTTGCAAGAGCCAGATGTCATGAACTGCGTCGCAACGGTTGCGCAAGCAGGATCCGGATACACGGTACTGGATTCACAAAACTCGACCACGTTGGTAGAGTTACCCGACAAAGACGAGGATTTGATGACATTGTACGTCGTCGTGATTTCAGTGCTCATCCGGAAATACGAAGGACTATCCCAAACAAGAGATCCATCGCTGATCGCAGCTGAGTAATTGGTGACTGGAGGAGTAGCAATGCATGCACTCGAATTGAAGAAGACAGTCTTTGACGGAGCAATGCACCACGCACCGGACAACTGAACGCACGTTTTGCTCTTCACGGCGCTGGACTGATCTGTGAACGACACGGGAGGAAATGCTGGTCCCATTGGTTGTAGTAACGTATCCCAGGCAGGATCTGAAAAGGATGCAAACGATCGGGCATAGGCTGCTGAATACGGAACAAAACCTGCTGCCACCATCGACTGGCGCACGTCATCAATGTACACCACACTGTCGTTGCGCCAATCAAACGTCGTCATAATGAAATCAGGCGAGATGGCGGATAATTCACGTGGCGTGAACTGGTTGCCAGCATACATTTCGTTGAAATTGAAACGCATCAGTGCGGTAGAAGGCATAACGTCAATACCGAACATAGATTTAACTGCGGGATTAATCGAAAGCACTGTGCTGGCAAACTCGTTCCACTCCAACACATTTCCACCTGCAAACGACGCGGTGTCAACAGTCCCTGTCTGAGGATTTCCTCCTTTTGACAGGATTAACGCCTTTCCGTTGTATCTCAGTATTGTTGTAAAATGAGCACATGCGGATCCACAGCGGCCATCTGTCAACATTACGATTTTGCTCGGTGCCCAGGAAACAGAACCAGAAATGATTCCAGGAATGTACTTCCACAGCTGGTTGGACAGCAGATTCGAAAAGCAGGCATCTGGCCAGTATCCTTTGGCAGAATAAGTAGACGAAACATTCCCACGAGTCCAGTACACCGACGTGTACCAGTTACTGACACTGGTAGGATTGGAAGGATCAAAGCGCGACTCGCTACTGATGATATCGGAGGACAAGTAGTCTGTGATTGCACTGCGACGGAGATCAAATACAGGGACGTACTTTGAATAGGTGTTCGGAGAAGATACATCCGTCCCCCACGAATCACGCATGATCAAGTTTGCCAGATAAAAGCCCAGACATGTGTATCCTCCGCCGTTATTGCGAACGTCGATCACAAGTTTTGTGATTCCCTGCTGCACTGCATACTTTCGGCAGTCTTCGACAGTTTGCAAAAAGTTGGTGACGATCACAGTGTCCGAGTAGGAGGTGGAAGAAGGCGCAAATGTGAGGACTGACAAGAACAGCGTTGACGGAGCCGCAGGTGACGTGGCGCAGAATACATCCTTAGTCAGCGAAGACTTGTAAACGCTCAAACCGGCCGAAGTCATCAGCGTCTGATCCACCGCTCGGGTGTCCGAATGCAATGCGAACGACGACAGCAAGTCTTGAAGAGAATTCACTTCGCGTTGAACATCCGCAGGCAGTTGCAAGAACATTTTCAGCAGTCTGTCGGGACGCAGCAACTGGGACAGAACACTGCTCTCTGTAGTGCGGCCTCCCAGCTTCCCGGTAGGTGGAGTTGAATTTGGATCGGCGCTATTCCGAATAGAGGACAAGGCAAAGCGGATTCCTGCAGCGCTCTGCTTAGCATCGTGATCTTGGGCCTCCTTGAGCACCTGCAGCATCCCACCTTGCTTCTGGGATATGGACATCCCGCTCAGGATACTGCTGAAGAACTGGTACCTGCTCGAGAACGACTGAGTTGCCGAAACCAACCAAGGGATAGCAACACCGGTTCCGTCTGTGAATTTGAACTCCACCGTCGGTGAAGCTGGTGCACTCGGACCGGTGAGGAGGGGGAACAACGGGAAATCCTCTGTTAGCGCTTGCGAGAAGGCGTTCCAACGGATGAAAATATCTCGATAGCTGCCAAACCCAACAAGGATCTTTTCCGCCCAAGCCTCTGGGTTCTTTCCGTCAATGGAGAGCACGGTCTTGCCCACATACGCAGTTAAACGACCAATTCCCGCATTTGTTCCATAGTAGCCTCCAGCAAAGAAGACTTCGCTTGCAACTGTCCAGGTAACTGGGCCTGCTAGCAGACTTCCGCTTGACGCAAAACTCATAGAAAACGGAAACACAACTCCAAACGTTCGATACGGTCTTGGTCCCCAGTAATGGGTGTGTGCGTCTCCTATGAGATTGAAGACTTTGTTCACATCATTGTGAAAGAAAAAGTCGGCATCGTAAGTCGTCAAAGCAATGCGTTCAGTTTCCATGGGTAGATTGACAGAAATGTAGAATGGTGCTCCCGTCTGTCGGTTGATGTCTGTGAACGAATACAACTGAGAAAGGGCTCGTAAGCGAGATACAGTGTCCCGCCGCAACACTGACGAGGATGGAATCGCCGCAAAGCAGGTTGTCAGTGTCGACAATAACATGGAACCCTGATTCAAAACGCAAGGATCCGTCAAAGGGCAAGATCCAGTGGCACCATACGTCATCGTGGTTGGTGTGCAACTGGAGGAGTCCAGGCAAATCTCGAATGCGTTCAGTCCGACTGCCACTGGAAGTGAAAACGTCCCTGTTTTTCCGCTGGATGGTATCATATACGTTCCGCCGTTAGTCGACGTGAAGGAAAACTGTATGCCGGTATTGGTCTGCAGTACTGGGATAGGTTCAGAACAGCGAGCAGTGGAAAAGGTGACAGTGGAAGACGTCTGCGTGGCGATGTTTGTCAAGCACCATGAGTTGACGAGCGCCTTGCAATTCAAACTCGCTGCAGTATCCGCTGTCTTTGTCACCATGATGGTATACTGTTTTTGCGTCAGTTTGTCCGGAGACATGACTTGCACGAGAATCCGGATGACGGAGAGTGTGGGAGGCAAGGGAACAGCAACAGATGGCGGGCTGCCGGAAACTTGTCCGCCATTCACCGTTACAATGGCACTTCCAGACACGGCCAACGCAAAAACAGTGATGCTTGTCGTTGTCTGCGACACGAAGACGGCATACTCAGTAACTTCCTGTTCGAAGGAAGGCACTAGCGTGCCCGTTGTCAGAGACAAGACAGAGAGACTCAGATCCACAGCAGGTCCGGGAGGCTTCGAGCAGGATCCAGCGGAGAGAACTTGGATAGGTGTCGAAGTGCAGGCTGGTGTTGGATACTCACCCCGTAGCAGACAGAATGCAACGTTCGTTGGCGAGATGGATTTGACAACCCCGTATGACGTAGTTGATCTACTTAACACTCGGAAGTACACGGAGCTGTCCCATATGATCGTATGCGACGAGGATGGGCTCGACGTACTCGAAGCATTCGTAGTAGGTGGATTCTGCGAGCACTGTGCTTGATAAGAAATCTGCGCACCAGAATCATCACACCAGATGCCAGATAATTGCGTGCAAGTTGTCATCTTTGCAGTTGTTGACTGATCCGCAAAAGAAATGGGAGGGAACCTAGGACCCAGCGCGGCAAACTTTGCACTCCAGTACGGATCGTTGAGAGTTTGGAAAGACGCCAAATAGGCTCCCGGAAATGGAAAAGCGCCTGCGTTGAGAAGCTGTGCTCTTTGGACAGCGTTATACACAATCGTATCATTCTCCCAGTCAAACGTCAGTGTGGTGTAATCTGGAGGAATCGGAGAGAGTTCTCGTGGAATGAGGGTATTTCCAGCGTACATTTCGTTAAAGTTGTAACGCATGAGCGCGGTTGTCGGCAGTCGTCCGATGCTGAACATGGAAGCCGTTGCAGGGGACGACTGAATGGTGAAATCAGCAAAGGTGTTCCAGGCCAGAACATTTCCTCCTGTGAAGGAGGCAGTATCAACGGTTCCGTTAACCGGGTTTCCTCCTTTCGATAGCAGCAGTGCTTTTCCGTTGTAGCGCAAAATCGATGAGAACTGAGCACACGCCGATCCGCATCGCCCATCTGTAAGCAAAAGAATCTTTGCGGGCGCCCACGAGACTGAATTTGCGATTATTCCGGGAACGTTCTTCCAGATGACTGAAGCCGAAAAGTCCGAAAAACAACCCGTCGGGAAATATCCTTTCGCAGAATACGAAGACGTGGAACCACCTCGCGTCCAGTCCACCGACGAGTACCAGTTCGCACTGCTGAGAGGATCTGACGGACTAAGTCTTGTGTCGGTGTTTGTGAGAACGGAGCCAAGTGAGTCGGTGATGTCACTTCGACGAAGATCATACGTTGCAGCAAGCTGGGTGAACGTGCTAGGAGATGAGATATCTGTTCCCCATGCGTCTCGCATGATGAGACTCGCCAAATAGAAGTTCAAACAGACGTATCCTCCACCGTTGTTGCGAACGTCGACAACAAGGTTCGCCAGATTTTGTTGAGCAGCGTACTTGCGGCAATTCTCCACAGTCTGCAAGAAGTCTGTAAGGATCTCTAAAGCGGGTGAAACACCATCACTCGGCGAAAACGTCATGACGGATAAGAACAACGTAGACGGGGCGGAAGTCGAAGTGCCGCAAAAGACATCTTTCGTGATGGAGACCGCGTGCACCTGCAAGTCGTTGGGTGCTGTGATCATCGGCTCACCCTTTTGAGACTCTGTGTATTGTCTGAAGACTGCTAGCAACTCCTTCAGCGAGTTCACTTTTTCCTGCAGCTCTTTGGGCAGCATGATAAACATCCGGATTAGATCGTCAGGACGCACTTGCTCCGACACTGCATTTGCAGACGAAGAAAATGAAGGTGTTGTTGTTGTTGTTGTTGTTGTTGTTGTTGTTACTGCTGCTGCTACTGTCGATGTTCGCGTCGGGGCTGCTTGCAACGACGGCTGGGACGTCTGGTTTTCAGCCATGCGCCCGCTCGTTGGATTCATGTACGGATGGTTTTCCACATCATCTTCGGTCATATGAATACCTGTCAGTCCAAACAGACTGTCGCCAGGTCCGAGACTGGACATCGCCAAGTGAACATTGGACCGACTCGAAGTCAACAACAGCTGATCCGCGTCATCCATTACTTTCAAAAGTCCAGCAGGCCGCTCGCCAGCGTCTTCCGCGCCATTTGTGAACCCAATGATGGAGGAGAAAAAGACGAATCGATTCTGCGAAGGAGGTCCCATGTAAACCAGCCAAGGGATGGTAACGGAGGTGGAATCCTGGAACTGGAACTGGATTACTGGATCGGAACCCGCCATTCGAGGGCCAGTCGTCAGCCCATACCCCGGGAGTCTGTCGGTCAGACCCTCTGAAAATGCGTTCCACCGAATCCAAAAGTCGCGGTATGTGCCAAACGTCTGAAGAACGCTTGATGCCCACGCTTCCGGAGTTCGGCCGTTAATCAAAACCACCGTTTTTCCAACGTACGGAGCCAAGCTTCCAATTCCAGCGAGGATGCCGTAAAGATTATCTCCGACAACCACCTCACTGACTGTGGACCAGGAAATTGTCGCATCGGCCAATCGTGTGAATTTCATGACAAATGGAAACATGAGGAAACTTGATCGATAGACTGTGGGTCCATAGTAATGAGTGTGCGCATCTCCAAGCTTATTGAATTGCAGGTTGACATCCAGGTGAAATTCGTAGTCATTAGCGTATTCCTGACGCGCAATTCGTTCAATTTCCCACGGTATGTTCACCCTGATGTTGAACGGAGGTCCGGTGTTCTTGCTGATGTCCGTGAAGGAGTACAACTTGCTTAGTGAGCGTAACTGGTTGACGGTCTTGCTTCGGATTACTGAGGACGACGGGATCGCGCTGTAACAGGCTTGAACCGCAGGGATTTGCTTTAATGAAAAGGCTGCCAACGGGGTGCACGGATCCTGCACCGGGCACGATCCCTTCTTACCGTACGTCAAGCTTCTGATCGTGCTGCAAGTTGTCGAGGACGGAACCTGAGTGGACGATAAACAGACCTCATAGGATGATTTTCCAATGTAGTAGAAAGAAAAATAGCCGGTCGATGCCGTCGGATGCTCATATCGTCCCCCACGACCAGTGGTGAAGTACCAAGTGTATCCTGAGCTGTCCACCATCACCGGAGTTGCTTCTGTACATCGAGTGGTTGTGTACTCCACAGAGATTGAGAACGGGTTCTGTGCGAGCTCATAATTGTCACACCAGCTACCGCTCAACAGCTGGCACACAGCCTGTGCTGGTGACGCATTGCTTCCCGTGACTGTGATCTGGTACTCTGAGCTCATGGAGCCGTTTGCGGACAGGACGAGTATCGTTAAAGTCACGGGCGTCACAAGGTTCAGAGGGACCGCTCGCGTAGGAGCAGCAGGGTTTCCGTTGATGGACACTGCCATTTCATATGCCGTCGCATAAGCGGTCACATCGATGGATGCCGTGGAAACAGGAACAAACACAGAATAGGAGGTCGTCTGGGGGTCAAAAGCAGGCTGCAACAATCCAACGGACAGCGACAACGACGAAAGAGTTACTTCCGGACTGAAGGTTGCTGCCGATACACAAGCACAAAACGCAGTCAAGAGCAAGCATAACTGCAGGATGTGACACAGCCGCTGTGGAGGGCGGCTGCCAACATCAGGACTGCCCATGCTGGACGAACAGAGGAAAAAGCGATAGGAACGTTTCTCGGGAACGATAAGGCAACGAAGCGGCAATGAAAGATGATTGACGACGACGACGATAATGATAAAGAGGAACATGCGATAAGCAGCCCGTGATGTCCGAGTAGGGTAACGACGAATGAGGACCAAACCCTTGGCTCCTCAACGTCCAACGCCCGAGTGCGGCGCGTTGATGGTTGTGAAAGGCAGATACAGCAGAGTGCGCGTCATTTTTTTAAATAATTAAATTAAATACATCGGCTCAGTAGTTTCACTGTTTGTTATTTGAACTCTGGGATTCTATTAAGAGGAGAGAACATGAATAATCGCCTCAATGAGAAGAGCACCCTGTCCTTGAATGATGTCCTTCTTGGGATCCGAGATTTTTGAGACAAGACAATCGTTCAGCTTTTCGCGCAGACCTCTGATCGTTTCAGCATCCTTGGCTTCCATATCCACGTGAATCCAGTCATCAATTTCAACGACACGCATGTGGCTCTTAGGTCGGACGTCGCTCGCAAAGAACAACAACGGAAACGCAGAAACGGGCGTGACATCACGAATGTACACTTGGCTCGTCATCATCTTCTCATAATAAACAAGAAATCGCTGACTGGGCGGAATTTTAGAACCCGCGAGCACGGAACTCGGATGCAATTGAATCTTCTCTGCAGCATTCCTGGTCTTGAAAAAACTTCCATTCGCAGCCTCTGCTCGTTTGACATCCTTCTTTTTGCTGGACGTCGCGATAGCTGGGACACCAGCGCTCACAATGTTCGGATACAACCCCGCAACGAGAACAGCTTTCACGGCATGGATGTTGCAGCTGTTCTTATTGTAGCGAGCACCGCCAACCTCCACATAGAGCTGATTCCCATCAGGCCATCGCATCTCGTTCAAATTAACTTCGCCCATGTCCCTCGCCGTAACGAATCCAATCTCACAAAGAAGATCAAACAGCTGCTTCTTTGTTTTCTCCATCTCCACAAACACCTTGCGAACAAGAAAATGGCGTCGCAAGTAGTCGTTCTCCTTCTTGTTAACCTGCGAAAATCGCCACCCTGAATACGCATGAACAAGAATAAGATGGTCTGAATAGTCGCAGATCGACTTCTTCACTCGTTGCAGAGCGTCCCTGGCGTCAAACGGGGCGGAAAAGGGAGACTTGTCTGACAACCCTGCAGCCATCGTCAATATCGGATCCAGACACTGAAACATGGCCGCATACAAAATCATCTTTCCGATGCGAACATCGACCGGCAACTGGGCAATCCAGTATCCTAGGGATGTGACATTCTGTTTTTCATCCATGGCTCCAATCGTGCACAGAGTGTCTATTGAAGCTCGAATCGCTTTGGGCCGCGGCATGTCAACGGCCTTCTTCAAGAACTCTTCTGGAGCACCAAAGCCCAGTGTTTGTACCTGCAAACACAAGTTTTCAAGGGGAACCCGGAGAATTTCAGGAATGCTGTACTCTCGCATTGCCTTTTCAAAAGTGTGCGTCGAGAACATCCGAAAGCAGTATCCCGGACGAACACGCCCGGCTCGTCCTGTTCTTTGTTTCACACCTGCTCTAGAAGTCCAGCATTCAACAAGACTGGGCAGTTTTGAAGATGCATCATACCGTGTTTCCTTTGTCTTCCCTGTGTCAATAACAAAGACGATATCATCAATGGTCACAGATGTTTCGGCGATGTTCGTCGACAGCACAATCTTCCTGAGACCCTTCCGTACCGGTTCAAAAACTCGGCTTTGTTCAGAGAGTGACAACGTCGAATGCAGCGGTAAAATCACGGCTTTCTCGGCTTCCAATTCATCGTACAATGTCGAAATTTCCAGGATACCAGGAAGGAAAATGAGAATTCCTCCCTCAACATGCGAAAACTTGCTCTGGATGTGTGAAACGGTTCTCTGAATCAATTCATAATTCACCACCGACTCGTCAATGATTTGAAGAGTCGTGTTTGCGTATCCCTTTTCCTCTCGATCCCGGACGGGAAGCACATACGGGGATTCCTTGACATCGTCCAGACGATAGTTCGTCATGTCAACCACGTCTTCTAAAAAGAAGTTTTGCACAGGATGCGTAAACCCCGGAATATGCAAGCACGGACAACCGTGAAAATACTGTGCAAACTGATCCGCATTCAGCGTCGCACTCATTAAGATAATCTTCAGATCCTTCCTGCGCAGCATCAATTCTCGCAGGATGATCAGCAGGAAATCGCTATCAAGGGAGCGCTCATGAATCTCATCCACAATAACATGAGAGACGCCTTGCAATTCCAGGTCTGCATGCATTCGTCGCAAAAGGACGCCGGTAGTGAAGAACAGCAACTGGGAGCGACGAGGATCGTATTTTGCATCCAGCCGCACGGAGTATCCGACTTCTTGACCAACTGCGTCCGCTCTTTCCTGCGCAACACGCTCCGCAACAGATACTGCCGCAATCCTGCGAGGCTGCGTGCATACAATCCGGCATTCGGATCCACGATTCGACGCAAGATAGTCATCGAGAATGAATTGACCGATTTGGGTCGTCTTTCCAGAACCAGTTTCGCCACTGATAACAGTAACCTGGTTCTCGCGAACCGTCTTTGCAATGATGTCTTTCAACTGGAACGCAGGCAACTTCATTCGCTTTTGAAGAATGTCTTTGTATGCCTTCTTTTGCAACATTGATTCGTAGTCGCGCTTCAAATCTGCAGAATGCGGAAGCTGTGGGAACCCTACAGGGGCGTCGGATTGATTCGATCGTGCACCAGGAGGGCCTTTGGGTCTTTTCTCATTCTTCCTGCGCGATGGCGCCGCAGCGGGTTGTTGAGTTGGTGCCGATTCCTGCTCTACTTCGTCCTTTAGCAAATTCGACTTTTCTTCCTCCTCCTCATTCTTTAAATCTTCCTTGTTTTCCATCACCCAGCTGATGCTGTCGAAGACCCGCTGTTCGGAACACAATGATTCCTGCAATTCCGCTTGCAACGCGTAGTTGGTGCGGAGGCAAAGTCCTGGTGATTCGAGATGCGATACTAATACCAGAGGAGGATCACACGGATATTCCAGGTACTCGGGATAGTACACAGTCAGGGAAAACTCGTCCAAATTGAGACGACACAGGTTCTGTGTGATGATCACAAACTGCTCGCCGTACACTGCAGACAGAGCACCTTGCTCTTCAACAATCTTTTCAGCGGCTGCACTTGCCGCAGCAGGATCTAGCGTCTCGTCGTCAGCACTCGACTGACCTGCGCCACCAACATCTGCAGCATCCGGAGCATCCGGAGCGTCCTCTTGAGGAGGCGTGAACACGATTCCCAAAATTCTATACACATCCAAATCATCCTGCAAGTCAATCTCCTGGTTGCACACAAGCTTGAACGAATGATCTTCGTTCAATCCAAACTCTTTCAGACGATACTGGAAATCCACCAGCCTCTTGTACACTTCCAAACCATTCGGATCCACGTCCTCCATATCTGCCCTGTCCACCAAGCACTGCAGAATATGGAATCTTGAGAAGGCGTCCAGACTTTCTCGCTCCGCACGCTCAATATCCGCAAGACGGAACCCCAAGGATCGCAGTTCCTCTGAAATCCGATTCCGCAAATCATCATTCAGTCGCTTATTGCGCAGCACTGTAATCTCTTTTTTCTTTCGAGGCTTTGCAATGGAACTGACTAGCATCTGCAGACTGGTCGAGTTTTCATCATCCTGCAAGGAATTCAGCAAATGCCGCATGAACTCCTTGTTTCCTTCTGTCAATCCAATGGACTACTCAACGCAATAAGCAAACGAGGAAGAAGGAAAAGCAACATGCCGCGCATTAAGTGATCATTAGAGGAAATCCACGCATGTGACAGTACTAAGTCAGCGAAAAGACATACCTGAGCCCCACGAGACTTGTGTCCTCGTTTTTGCTTCTCAAACCAATTCTTCGTTTTACGACCACCACCCATGACGCACGCAGACTGTTCTGATTGATCGATTGACTTATTATTATTTTTTTTAAAAAATATTATTTCAAAAAAGAAATGTATAGCAGAGTTCCAGCACAACAAGAAGCAAGGCGCAAAAGCAGTGGAGAAAGCAGCAGCAAATAATCCAAAAGTAGCAATAATTATACGTAATCATCATCTTCGAATGAAACACAAAGAAACAGGTTTCACAATCCTCGAGGTAACTTGAGGTTGTGTCGCTGTTCCTTGGAAAATTGTCAGCGAGACGGAAGCTTGATTGTGTGTGCTTGATACTGCATGTTTCTGCTTCGGGTCTGTCATTCCCAGTCAGCGTCTTCATCCTTCCAAAGGCTCGCTTGGATTGGATTATGATTCTCTATATATTTTTTTCTTCCTTATTTCATATATATTTTTTCTTCTGTTTTCTTTGTTCTTTTAACTTTCATCACATAACATTGTGAAGAATGCTTCGTAGAGTTTTCATTGCATCCAGACGCTTTTCGACAGATGCCGAGTCTGCGACGAAGAGCTATGCGGTCGAGAAGGCAGCGTTTGAAAGTGCGATGAAACCGCTTCGAGAGCAGTTCCGCCGCGAATCTCAACAACTCTCGTCTGACATATCCACTGCAAAACGCACTCGGACTCTCCAGGTTCAAAAGCTGCGAAATGCATCCTCTGCAAATGCAAACTCGTTGTTCCTGATGCAAAAGGCAATGGACAAGAAGCTGTTTGAGATGGCTGAGAAGACTCGAATTGAGCAAAAACCGATCATTGCACAGCGAAAACTCCAGTTCAAGGAAAAAATGATCAGGGATCGCCAGGATCGCCAGGCGCTGCAACTTGCGACTCTGCAAAAACAGAGCGAATCGTGGATTGCTCCAGACCGCGTCAACGAGGCAATCGACGAGGCGCTTGCAAAGGAGGTGACCTACGACATTGGATTCGATTTTTCGAAGCGAAAGACTGCTTGAAAAATGATGAGTTTTTGGTCGTCGTCCAGCTTTTATTTAGATGATGATGTTTTCTTAAATTAAAACAATAATAAAGAAAGAAGAAAAAGAAAAACGGATTATTTGTTTGAATTTCGTTGGCGCTGTTGATGACGCACGGCGTTTGCATCATCGGGAATTCGACAGCAGGGCAGTGGAGCCGGGACCCGTGATTGCTGGTCGAAACAGCGGAGACCTTTTCCAGGCCTTGTACTCGTCCATATTGTCTACATACTTGCGACTGGGATCGTACGTCCATTTGGGAGTGTGCGGAATCCGCAGTCTTTTCAGTGCGAAATACAAGACCTTTTCACCGAGTCGGCTACATTTGGCACACATACATATATGCATGCATGCATGCAAGCGTGCATATACACAGACTTAGTATGGGACTTTGTGGCGTTTCGATAAACCTTGCTGGAACAAGAGCGTGCACAAGCATCGGCAATTGGGAAGGAGGCCACAGGAGGGGAAGGAGGAGGAAGAAGAAGACATACAATACAAACCATCCTGCAACGGACAGCCGGAACAGCAGACGCGGTAGATCAGAAGGGGATCCAGAAGGCCGCAATGCAGACGACATTTGCGTGCGCGATGGGACAACAGACTGCTCCAGGTCTGGTTCAATACGCGTTCGGTGCTCGGAAGATGCTCGTTACCAGTTCCGTCCGTCATCCTTTTTGCGAGAAGAGTGAAAGGACGTTCCCGAGCTTTCCCAACAGCTCAACTCAAGTGTCCTCGTTGACGAAAGGGGTACGATCCGCGTGAATCGGAGCAAAGGAAAAACACAAAAGCGCAAAAAGTGTCAGACGACGGAGCTTGCTTTTCGTACATGACTTGAAAGGGAGAACTGGACGGATTGCGTACAAACAAGAATTGACAATTGCAAGAAGAAGCGAGAAGCGAGTAAGAATAATGCTTCGCGGATTGGCGGTTCGTCGTGCATTTGGATATGCGAGGCGCAATTGGAGTCGAATGCCGCCGCCATCCGAAGACCCTACGTCTCAAATTCCCAAATTATTTCATTCCTCCTCCTCCTCCTCCTCCTCATCATCATCATCATCACCATCATCAGCCTCTTCTTCTTCTTCTTCGTCGTCGTCGTCGTCGTTTGACACGAATGCTTCGAATGCATTTTCCCAGAATTCGTCGTTCCGCCCGCCTCCAATGACCGATATCCATCTGCTGTCTTCGTCCTCGTTCCGTGTTGCTCGATGCTACGAGCCGATGCAGGTCATGTTTGGATGGGAGATTTCTAATTATTATAATATTTTTGGCGCAGACGGACAGCTTGTTGGAAGCATTGTGGAGCAGTCTCAGTTCTTCTCCTTTCTTATGCGAAACCTGATGCGAAACCGACGTCCGTTTACCTGCGCGATTACGTCTCCAACTGGCGAGTTCCTGTTCAAAGTGAAGCGCAACTTTTACTTTGTCAATTCAACATTGGAAGTCTTTGATGCAAACGATCAGCGGATTGGTGTGGTCGAGCAGGAGTGGCATCTGTTCCGAAGAAAATACAACTTCTTCATGTTTGACAGCTACATTGGGTCCGTCGACGCCCCGATTCTTTCGTGGGAATTCAATGTGGTGCATCCCGAGGTTGGATGGGTAGGAACCGTCGACCGAAACTTTACAAACTTTGCCGTCGAGATCTTCACCGACTCGGGACAGTATGCAGTCCATCTGAACCCGCCCCTGGTCGATGCCCACGGCCCTGCGTACAGCATGGCATTTCGGGCGCTAATGCTGGGCGCTGCCATCCAGATCGATTTCAACTACTTTTCGCATTCGTCAGGTCGTGGTGGACTGTTCACATTCCCGCTTATCGGAGGAATCTTTGGCTCCTCGCACAACGAGTAAAAACCCATTATCCACATCATTGCACAGGTCTCCAGTCTTAGTGGCTGAAACCGTAAAACGTCTGAAGAAAAATGTTACGACCCAAGTCGATTTTCATGCGAACTCGTGCTTTGAATATGTTGGAAGCTTTGCGCGTGTTCTCCCTCCTTTTTATCGTTGTAGGTTCTCAATGACAAGTAGTTTTTTGCTCCTTGCGCTGTCGCAGAAGTCCCAGCATGTCGGAATGTCGAGGGAAGGGCGAGATGCAGCGTGTGCGCAGTCGTTGAGCAAGGAGGATATGTGCAGCACTCATCATTCTCATGATGGCCACCTTCGGTCACCCATTCGCGCACGAGTCGCCTTCGTGGCACAGCGCGGTGCACCGACGGTTGTTCTTGATGCATGGACAGTGTGAGTTGGAGCATTTCTTTTTCGCTCTCCTACAGTTACAGAAGCGCGGTCCATCGTTTGACAATATCGGCTCGACACCCGTTGAATGCTTCATCCCAGCTTCGGAGACGGATATCGTTTCCACTGTCTCTTGGCTTTGGTATTTTTGGAACATGGCTCGAAGTTGCGCATCTTGGTTTGTTCCTTTGGGAGCAAGTGCCACGAGAGCAGAAGACTTCATCGCAGGCTCAACTAGCTTTCCTTCAAAGAGGACCTTGTACGGATCCATTGGCTTTCCTGTTCTTCGGTTGCGCATCCGCTCTGCGACAACTCCAGGCTGTCTCACTGTCTTCGAAAGCAGATCATGATCGCGACACGGTACTGTGGATGAGCTTGGTGCACAGCGCTCAGTCATGTTGAGTAGTTGTCGGATCGAAAGCAAGAAGAATTGCAGAGGACCACTTGTTGACTTCTTTTCGCAAGCATCGCATTCAAAGATGAATGTGATGTTGACAGTAGAAAACCCGGGATCTCCCTAGCCCTGGTCTATCACCGCCGCCATCGAGGATTGCAGCAAACACGTCATAGATATCCAAATTCTGTCTACGCAATCTCTGAAAAGACATCAGGAAAGGAGCAGAAGTACAAGAAAACACCAGGTGCAAAACACCACAGCAGCAAACGGGTCCGCAGGACGATTGACGGGATGTGGAGATGACGGTTTCACTGCACAAGTGCTTCTGGCTGCACAATTCCTCGACATGAGTTGAGCGGGAGCGGAATTAGTGCTGCTGGACATCAGCGAGCTCGTTTCTGTGCTCTGAGCACAACGGCTGCGCAAAACGGAAGACTTGTGCAGAATCAGCAGGATGCCTGCCAAACGTGTATCCAATGCACGATCTTGCTTCTGAGAGCAGTCCGTCGATGCGGGCGCATACCGATGCACCAAATACATGAACACCACAGAGAAAAACAGAAATGAATGATGATTTTATGACCTAATTAATCAAAAAACACAACTCTGCAGGGAGGCAGCCAAAAGCGACGATTTTTGACATACAAAGAGATCTTGTTGTGGAGGTTACCATTAGCGTGAGCATGTTCTTTTCTCGAGTATTTGCCCTCCAACCCAAAGCCTCTCCAAACATTTGGCTCGCATCATCGATTACAAGGAATCAGCTCTCAATATTCGATAGTGTCTCATTGGGCCTCGACCTGCACGCTTACGCCGCCGCGACAGCAACCGGTAGCAGCAGTTTGCAAAAGAAAAAGGTCGGTCTTTATTCAACAGCACTCTCGACAGCTGTAAGACTTAGCTATTCTGTCCGATGATTCATCATAGCCGTCCGCCAGTCGTTTGGGTTGAAAGGCTATAAAGTCTTTCATTCATTTGTTTCTTACCGTACACATACTGAACAACATGCAGTAAGAACTGCCAATTATTTTAATCTAAAAAAATAATAGATTCTGTTTATCTATCTATCTATCTATCTATCTATCTATCTGTCTATCTATCTATCTATCTATATATATATATATATATATATATATATAGGCACGATGTTGCGGGCGTTTGGGCTTGTTGCTGTGGTGGTGTTTGTGGGGAGTCTGCTTTGCGTATGCTTGTCGACGCCGCTCACCGTCCATCTGATTCCGCACAGCCATTGCGATGTTGGTTACCGTACGACCGCCTCAGCATATGCTGTTCTTGTGGACCAGATCTTGCGATCGGTGACTTCCGATCTGATGGAGAATCCGCTGCACAAGTTCAACTGGGTTGAGATCTACTACCTCCAGCATTGGTGGCAAACCACAACGGACGAGTTCCGCTCCGATTTTGCATCGCTCGTGAAACAAGGTCGAATTGAGCTGATTTTGTCAGGTTACGTCATGCAAGACGAAGCAATCACGTACTATGCGGCCGACATTGACCAGATGACGGTGGGCCATCAGTGGGTGCTTCAGACGTTTGGCGTGACTCCAAAGTATGGCTGGCAAATTGATCCGTTTGGGGCGTCGTTGTTCACACCGACGCTGTGGTCGAAAGCCGGGTTCAAAGCCATGGTCTTAAACAGAATGAACTACTATACAAAGGATGCGCTGAAAGCAAATCAAACCCTGGAGTTCTGGTGGACGCCAGATGCATCGCGCCCGCAGGAAACTGTTTTTGCACATGTCCTTGATTCCCACTACATCCCACCAGACGGCTTCGACTGGGAATTCAATTTGCCCTTTGAGAATCCTCCTATCACGGATGCGAATGTCGCCAATCGCTCTGCTGTTTTTGCATCCATCATGTATCAGCGGGCGGCGTGGTTTCGGTCTTCGAATCTGCTTGTGCCCTTTGGCAGTGACTTTCGATTCGTCGATGCTGGCTGGCAGTTCTTCAACATGGACCACATCATCGAGTACATCAATTCCCATCCGGAATTCAATATGACTCTCCAATACTCCACTCTCAATGACTACTTCTCAGTTGTGATGGCTGAACCGGCGACCGTGTCATTTCCTAAACGCATTGGCGGAGACTTTCAGCCGTACGTAGAGAGCCCAAAGGGAAAGTACTGGGGCGGGTTTTATCGCAGCTATCCGAACCTGAAGATTGCTTCTCGGTATGCAGATTCTGTTGCAAGGGCAGCCGATGTACTCTACTCAGGTGCTCATGTCTTGCACAACACAACCGGATTGGTTGCGTCCATGGTCTACGCTCGCGAGCAGAACGCTATTTTGCAGCATCATGATGCCATGCCGGGCACATGCATGGCGTATGTCGTCTTGGACTATCTGAGCCTCCTTTCCGAAGGAAGAGCCTCCTCGGCAAAGGCTGCCTCGGCATCATTGCAGGCACTGTTGGGAACCACTGCCACATTCAGTGTTGCGGATCCAGAGAATGTCATATCCCAAACGACATACTTTTCACTTGTCAATCCGCTGTCCGTGGCCAGAGACGAAATGATGAAGTTCGTGGTGAGCTCTCCGAATGTTCGTGTCTACATGGCAGATGCCACCTCCGCTGAACTTTCTTCTGACGTGATGCCCTCGTATACTGCGAAGGGGCAATACGCCGTTTGGTTTTCTGTTTCGCTTGCTGCGTCTTCTGTCACCAGCATCCGGCTTCAGTTTGATTCGTCCGCCGTGCGGTCTCCGGTCGCATGCTCAAAGCCGGATACGAATTCGGATTACTCCATTTCAAACGGTCAGCTCACGATTCATTTTAACGGAACCTCCCAGTCCATGTCTTCCATCGTCAGCACGCATCCAAACAACGCTTTTGCGGTTCGCATGACCTCCAAGTTCGGCATCTACGAAAATACCACGGACGACGATGTTTACGGATTTCGACCAATGCATATGGCAGTGACGGCTCATTCTTGGGTTGGCTCGGAGGTCTGCACGGGATCGATGGTGTCGGAAGTTCGACAGACGAATGCTTACAGTGGAATCCTGCACACGATTCGCACTTTTTCGAAAGTCGATCAGGATTCGTTCGACGTTGCATACACCGTTGGGCCAATTCCTGTGTGGACGAACGTGATCTATCGACTGGATTCTGCAGACATCCTCAACCAAGACGGCACTTTTGTTACGGACGACAATGGTTTCTATACGATGCAGCGGAATCCGGCAAATGGAGAAGAACCGGTAAAGAGTATCGGTGGAATGTTCTTGCCCGCGTCTGCGTACTTCAGGCTGGAAGGTACTGCTGCTTCGAAGGAGCAAGTTTCTGTGTTTGTTGGCGCTCCAACAGGTGTGGCCTCCATGCGTCCTGGGTGGCTGGAATTTCTGATCCACCGCAGGATGAACATTCCCTCCCGAGGAGATGACACCACAATTGTGAATGATCACGCAAAAATTCTCGTCTCTTCAGGACCGTATCGGGAGTCCCGAGAGAAATGGATCCAGCAGCGAACAGCATTCCCTGTCATCTCCTTTGCTTCCGATTCGGCACTAGCCCACAATGGCCTGTCGATATTGCAGGGGGCCGCGAGCTTCCCGAATGTGAACGTCCTTTCGTTGCAGGTCGGCGAGGAAACCAGCTCGAGTCCGTCCGTGTGGATCCGTCTTGAGAATTTAGACGAGGTGAACTCGGTGGATGTCGATTTTGAAGCGCTTTTTGGCGCAGTGAAGTTTCTCGCAATCCAAGAGATGTCCATAACGTTCACCCATCCTCTCTCCCCTGCCTCCTCTAGTTTCAAAACGATTCTTGCTCGTCGCGACATTCGGTCCTTTGCGTTGTATTTGGCATGATGTTTTTTTTGTTTTTTTATTTTTTAAGTCTTTCTTCTTCCCTTCTTTGTTCGTTGTTTCCGGCGCAAGGGTTAGGGTTTATGTTCGTTCTTTTAGTAGTTCTGATCATCATGTTGTCTTTTTCTGTCTCAGGTCTTCCTTGACTCTTTGTGCCAATGCAATGCGAACTTCCATCCTTTTTGCAAGTTCCTCTTCATCATTGCGTCCGCTCCGTGGAGGGGATCGCCCAATAAAATCATGGCTTTGTGTCGCAGTCGTTTCCGGAGACTTGTTGCTGGGAGACCGGCTGCCAGCTTCGCCAAGTATAGATTCTCGCGGAGTCTTCAGCAACACTGCATCACGCTTCTTTGTCCGCTCGGAAATAATCTTGTCCCGCTGAGCACGCAGATATTCCTGCCGACGACGCATGTCCTCTTCCGACATGGGCTCTGCTAAAACTTCACGAACGGGCGAAGTCGAAGTGGAGTTTGCTGTGGAATTGGAAAGGGCTTGGGGTCCACCAGCACCACCACGACGAGAGTCCCGGACGGGAGGGAGATCTTTTCCGGGAGGGAATGGTGGTTGAGGACCAACTCGCTGGAGTGACAGTGGGGGTGGTAGCGCTGATGCAACCGATTCTGATGCGGGAACAACGGCATTCGACTGCGTCTGCACGGAGTCCTCTTCGGATCCATAGCCCACTTCCTCAGAAAAGGAAGAGTTCTTTGCGCGTGCGTCCGACTCCAATTTCTTGAGCATCTTGGCGCGCTTTTTCGCCATCAAAATACTTTCTTGTCGAACTCTCTCCAGACTCAGTGTTTCGGCAAGATTGGTTTCCGAAGACCGAAACTCATTCAAAATGCGTTTCGTTTCCGCTTCCGAGTCGAGATTCTTGCTGTTCCGGCGATCAGGCGATGCGGCAACCCCAGGAATCGATGCATCCGTGAAATCGGGTTCGTCAGTCCCTGAAGACACGCCAACGGGAGACGTTGGTCGATCCACAGATGACGTACCCTCATCCACGAGCTCCTTGCTTGACGCAGCACCTTTCAGCGGTGGCAGAGATGAACTCGACGCGGAACTCGAAGTCTGCGTGACGGATTCAGCGCGTGCAACATCCCTTGACGACAAGCCAGATGAAGATGAAGATGCGGAAGTGGACGTGGACGTGGACGTGGACGATCCTGAGGAAGACGAAGACCCGGATGCGGACCCAGATGCAGAGCATGACACGTGCGCACTGAAAGACGGCTGCTTACGCAGCGAATCGCCGCGCTGCATAGAGGCAGCAATCACTCTTTCAACTTCCGCTTCCTCCATTGTCTTTTGCTTTGTCTGCACCTCGGCATCCTGCATGGAATCCGCGATGGCCTTGGCGATGGCCGCTTCCTCATCGCTCTCTGCTTCCTTTTGCTGTTTTCCCGACGCTGATTTCGCCACAACTGCTTCATCGCGGATGCTCCTGGATGCTTCTTCGTTCTCTCTCTCAATTTCGTCCATGATTCGCTTGACTTCGTCCTCGTCTCCCTTCTCCAGCGCCGCCGCGAGCTTTGCATCCCGATCCTCCATGTGCTGTCGATTGATCACATTCTTGAGAACCTTCAGTGCCTCAATTTCCAGTTCCATATTCCGCTTTTCCATAAGCTTCTTGAACGTCACAAAGTCGTCCATGGCGAGAATGTACTCGAGCACAAGCGACGAGAGCTCGGGATTCGACGAATTTGCGCACGCCGTAATGAAGTCCTCGTTCGAAATTCCCAGCTCGGAAAGGTATGTTTCCAACAGATTCTCGACAAGTTCTTGAAACTGAGTGTGGATGTCCGTCTGCGCAAACTGACCGGCTTCCATCTTCCCTCCAATTATGCTCTGTTCCGCGGGGAAACACGTGCAGTTCTCATCCACAAAATTCTGAATCGGAGTCTGCCAGAGAGGAGACCGCAAAAACGACACGATCGAATCAAGAACCCAGTCTGACTCGCTCATCCCAGTAGTTTCCACTCAGACTCCACACAAACTTCCACACAATCCAGAAACCGAAACAATCACAAACACACACACACACACACACACACACAACTCTCAGCTGAATCGACGAACAAAAAACTCACAACAGAATGTTATGACACCGTTGAATAATACCTAACACGTCATTGTCATGCATACGGGGGAGTATCCATAAACAGAGGCGGTCGACACTGGCCGACACCTGCACGTTTGCTTCACAGGGAACTCGTGCTTACGCACGCTCGGCCAAAATTCAGCCGGTGACACAGGCTCCGCATTTTCGACGCTCTTTAACGCAGCATCCGTAGCCATCTATTCTATCATTCGTTGGTTCCGCTTTATTAATTCAAATATGGGCGTGAGTGCGCTGGGATGACGCATTCGCCTACGCCGCTCGATACAGGGCCTCCTAGGTCCCGCAGACCTATTAAGAGACCGCGTGTCACTACGCCTACCGCCTCTTCCTCTCGTGTCTCCAGCTGCATCAATCGCTGCAACTGAGGACACGAAAGCGCCTGCTGCTAGGGCCGTCAGAATCAAAAAATGCACCCTTCTCAGGAACCACGTGTCATGCTGAGAAAGTGGCTCACCGATTGATCGAGATTGGGAACGGAGCGCGGAACATTTATCTGAAGAGCGCCGTGAGGCGTGTTGGGGCCGATCCCCTTCCCGGCAACGGGATGCAAGACTGAATATACATCATGTCTATTTGTAGATATGCATGTTCAGTGTATAATGTAGGCGCTACGAAACAAATGCTGTACGTTACTGTATTATTAAATAAACAAAACATGCACTTCATTAGAAAAGAAAGGACTGTAACGTAGCACTGGTCTCACTTGACACTGGAACGGCCCAACCCCAAGACAACAGAACAGAATGATGTCTTTCGTGTCTCCGAGAAAGATTCCAAACGAGAGGCGGGCAAATCACATACAGTTTCGCATCCTCGTCGTATTCATCTTATTGCTGTTGTTCTTATTCTTCTTATTCTTCTTATTGTTATTGTTGTTATTGTTGTTGTTGTTGTTATTGTTGTTGGAGTTGTTGTTGTTGTTGTTGTTGTTGTTGTTGGAGTTGTTGGAGTTGGAAGGGGACTGTTCATGCTTCAAATCCCTCCTCGGAATCCTGCATAGAGAGAGTCTTCCATTTCAATTTCGATACTATTGAACAATTATTGTCTTAACTAGCTAATTAATTAATTGTTGGTTTTCTTGCTTGTTTTGTTGGCCTTCATTCAGCTTCGCGGAGGATACAGTCTTGCTGCTTGAAAACAGCATGAGCCGACAATCCTGTATTGCTGGATGGTTTTGGCTTTTGCTAGTGTTTGCCATTGGTGCGTCGTTTTCCGTAGGGTGTTTGGCGGACAATCGTCGTCTTGGTAGACGTGGAAGCAGCGTTCATGTAGACGCATTTGGAACCACAGGCTCTGCGGGTCGCTTTCCGTCGCGGTCGTATCGGTCACTGCGCGAGCCTCGGATCGATCACACGGATGCATCTGCTGCGGATGTGTCGAGGGCGTATAGAACACGAAAAGACAATGGCCGTTCTGCGTCGGATGTCTTTCAGTTCGCTCCGGGCGCAAGTCGATATGATGCTCGAGCGTCTTCTCCGGCAAAGAAATTGCATAATATACATCCCAGAGATCAGGCGCGTGCATTCGCGAATGTCGGACGGCTTGCTCGAGATGCTTCGAGTACGCATCGGGAATACATGCAGAAATTGGAGGAGAAGTCGAGAAGCATGCGGTCAGAGGTCACCAAGGAGTCGGAAGGCGTGTCTGTCCGTGCTCCAGTTTCAATCCCAGTTCCAGTGGGAGGGACGTTGGTCGATGATTGCGCGGTCATTCAAGAGTTCCAGACAACTGCGTTTCGCTCGTTTCAAAACATGAGCTGCGCAGTGGGTACGTCGTGCTGTTCTTGTCCTGAAGTGACGTGCAGAGGTGGTCGCGTCGTGGGGCTCCATGTGGTCGTACAAAGCGGGGTGCTGCCACCCAGTCTCTGGAATCTTACTGCCCTCGAAGAGATCATTGTGATTGCGAGTCTGTATCCTCCAAACATTACCGACTCCGAGATTGTTCTGTTCAACATTGTGTATGTTGATATGGAAGTGACGCTCTCGTTGGGCGGAACAGTCCCATGTGGCGCGATTCCGCCAAATCTCGTACGATTCGTGCTCACCGGATCATTCGTGGATCAGCCTACTTCTTCTTCGCACGTTCTTCCAACTGTCTTTTGTCCAGGGTTTCTGGATGTCTTGCCAACGCAGTTGGAAACATTTATTCTGGTTTCTCACAGCGAAGGCTCCATCCCGGATCGGGTGTTCGACATGTCATGGTTGCACTATTTACAGGTCCTAGGGTTTCATCGCGGATTCGTGGAGTTCGAGAAACTGTCCCAGTTTCACAATTTATTTGCGATGAGCATCGAAGGCGCGTTCGCACAATCGATTCCAAAATTCCGCGTTCCACGTACTCTGCGAGTCTTCGATTTGTGGGGATACTTTACAGGCAATGTTGTTCACTATGCAGATTTTCCACGGGAGCTGTTCGTGTTTTCCATTGGGGGAGAATTTCTTTCGAACACCCCTGCTCCTGCTTCGTTTTGGCCCAATCTGGTGATATTGCAGTTGCAAGGCGACTTTCGGGGCGAGCTACCCTCCACGTTTGCGAGCACACTGACTTCCAATATGTCGTTTTTGCAGTTGAGTGGGCAGTTCGGCGGAGCGCTGCCTTCTTCTCTTTTGCAGCTTTCCGGGCTGGTTTCACTGGGCGTGTATGGTATGTTCCAAGATCCCATTCCAGATTTTCCGGTACAGTTTCTCGGTTTGATTTCCCTCAGTCTAACGGGAGAGTTTTCTGGATCATTTCCAGTTGGACTGTCCAGCATCTCCTCGCTCACGTCGCTTGCATTGAGTGGTAGATTCTCCTGCGAATTGCCGCGATATTTGTCGGCATTTCCGTCCATCACAAGCTTGGAGCTCATTGGCTTCATGGATGGAACTATACCAAACGAATGGGAAGCCATGACGAGTTTGGAGACGCTTGTTCTCGAGGGTTACATGACAGGGAACCTCAGTATAGACTTTTCAAGGATGAGAAATCTGTCCTATGTGGTTGTGATCGGAAACTTGGTGGGCAATGTGCCGTCGTTTGAAAATAATTTGCTCTTGAATACGATCATCCTAAAGGGGTTTTTCCCATCCGTTCCTACAAACTTGACCATATTCTCGTCTCTGTCCATCTTCATCGTTTTGGGAGAATTTAACGCTTCAAATAGTATCTACATTGATTTCCCCCAGTCGTTGCAAATCTTTGAATTTTGTTGCGATGGCGCTCTCAACATGAGTTCTTTCCTGTTTTTGCCGAATTTGCAGGTTATCGATGTTTCAAGAATGACGCTAACTGGCGGGCCAATGAGCATAGGATCTTTGACGAATTTAGAGATTGCCTTTTTTGATGGCTGCGGCCTCCAAGAACTGTCCATTTCCTCGCCTTTAGAGCGGTTGTCACTGCTTTCTGTTGCCTCGAACAACCTTTCCCGTTTGGAAAGCGCCTCTCATTTCCCAAATATTGTTGCCCTGGATATTTCAAACAATTCTCTCGCTGGCCCGGTTCCTTATTTCCAGTCATTGTGCTCCCTCAAAGCCACGGATGTTCTTCAGAATGTGTTCATTCTGGAAATGTCTTTGAATCAGTTTGACATTTTCCCATGGTCGGACACGTGTCAATTCCCAACTTTAATTTTCCTGAATGTTTCTTCGAACGTCATTTCGGGATCGATCCCGGACACTCTTCCAACGGCTGCACCGCGGTTGAAAACTGTAGACTTGTCTGCAAACCAGCTTGAAGGTAGCATCCCGTATGCGTTTATTACATTCGATGATTTAGATACCGTCAGCGTGGCGCGCAATACAGGAATGAATTTTGTGGATGACCTGCAAGGGGCTCCAGGCAGGGATGGTCTTGTCGTCGTTGGTGGTCCTTCCGACGTGCACTTGTCGTCACAAGCATTTGCAACGTGTCCGAATCTGTATTTAGCTATACCTGGTGCTGTGGCAACACTGTTCAGCGACGATTCGTCTACAGGTTTCTCGGGCTGCGAATGCCTCAATGGCTATTACGGTATTCCACCGAATTGCATGATATGCACGGACTTGGATCAGTTCAATGCCCGATGTCCTGGAAACGGTGCCGTGTATGCTGCTGAAGGGTTTTGGGCAACCCCTCCGTTAAACATGGCGCAGGGAGTGTTTCCCGAGTACATCCTTCCGTGTCTGGACTCTGGTTCTGCAGTGTCTGTTTGCCACTATGACCCGTACAATGTTGATGTTTGCAAGGCCGGTCACACGGGCCGACTGTGCGCCGATTGCGATAGCGGCTACTTTGCGCTGTCGTCGACATCCTGTGCGCAGTGTTCTAACTCGAATGCTTTTGTTGGAATTCTTGTGTTTCTTACGATTTCTGTTATTATTTTCATGTCTACCTTTGGTTTGTTCCGGTTGATTCGCGTTCGCGGTCCTCCCATCTCGAAAGTATTCTTCGAGTTTATTCAGATTTTATATTTCGTGTACGTTCCGCTTCCGTCGTCATTGCAGTTTGCAGGATCTGCGGCTGGGATCCTGAATCTTCGCGCTGTTGGTGCGCCATGTATCTTCTCTAACTGGTCATATACTGCTTCCTATTTCACAGTGCTGCTCGTTTACCCGGCTTTCCTGGTGATCCTGTTCGTCGGTTACTTGATGTGTCTGTGTTCAATCCGCGTTTTTCGTTCTCCGGAATTCAAGCAGCGCTTTTACTATCATAGCATATGGTTATTCTTCTTCTGCTACGTTGGAATCGTGGCGATCATTTTCGAACCGCTTTCCTGCGAAGAAGACCCTGGCCTGCACGAGAAGTACATCCGATTCTCGCCTGCGGTGCGTTGCCATCTTGGTCTCCAAGCGCTGTCTGCCGTGCTGCTTCCATTCGTGATTGTTTTCATTCCATTTGGTGTATTCTGGATTGTTCGCAAAGCCCACTTGAACCCCACGTTCTATGCGAGTGGTTCTTATTACTCCATGGTATACTTCTACTGTACCCAGCACTATAATCCCCCTTACTGGTGGTGGGACATTTGGACTCTTCTGAGACGGTCGTTGATTATTATGCTGATTATTGACGTTCCTCCTGAGTCATCGGTTCGTGGCTTTTTCCTTGGACTGATTATGCTGACGTCTCTTGTCGCGCACATCATATACCGTCCGTTCCGCAGCCGCACTTTGAACAGAACCCAAATTGCTCTGTGGATAGTTCTAATCATGAACTACGTGGTGTCTATTCAGTATCGTGTTGTCGGAACGAATGACTTGCCGGTCATATCGTGGATGTTCGTCTTCATCAACAGCAGTATGCTCGCTTTTGCGCTGTACTTGGCGGTCCGAGCATTATGGAGGTGGTTCCGTGGTGATGTTGCGCTGTCTGGGGACGCTGTGTATTCTGCTGGCCGAAATCGATCGTTGGAGATGCACCTCTTGGAAAAACATTAATACCTGTCCATGACCGTAATCCTGCTCACTTTGGTCCTTCGCGACTGTGCTCCTCAACAGTCTTGAAACCGTATCATGAAGTGCAGTCGGCGACGGCGAAGAAGAAGCGCGTTTTCAATCGTCCTTTTTCTTCTTTTTTTTCCCCCCTCTCTTCTTTTAATTTTAAAATCTTGCGGATAATATGCGTAATGAATCACATTTTCAGGACTTTTTCAAATCGATGGGCTTCGAACGAGAACGACGAGAAGATTGGCGTCTTGGGCGACCGAACAAAGTTCAATTTTTCATAGAATCTCTTGGCCGGTTGGGCAGCCGTGATCAACTGGATCTTGACCTGGTCTGCATTCTTGTCGGCCAGATCCTGGACGATCCTCCGCTCCACTTCGCTCATGAGCAACTTGGCAACACCCAGTCTCCTAGCCGACGGATGCACGCTCAGCCGCTCAATCTCAAAGACAGGCAGCTGTGCACCTGCCGCCCACGCATCCTTGTGGTACTTGTACTTGTCGCCTTCGCCCGCCTCGAACCTCTTCGCTCCGACGCATCCAACAACCTTTCCGTGCGCCTCGGCAACCAAAAACACCGCGAACCGCTTCTCGTCCTCCATGCTCACGTTGACACCCTCTGCAACCACCTGTCGTATTGCAGCCTCCGCCTTTCGTAGCGTCACGCGGTGCACCGCGGCCAGCCCGACGCTGCAGGCTGCCGCGGTCCACAGCAGCATCGCCAGCGTCGGATACATCAGCATGACTACAGGCGCGATTATACTCATCCACGACGCTACTTTCCACATCCCTGTTTGCGCACACTGCGGCGCCATCTCAAGAAACCCCGCGGTCCACATCGCCATTACCACATCGTAGTCCGCCTTCGTGTACTTTCGAATCAGCACATCCGCCGTAGACTGCCTTCTCAACGACATTATCGGTCTTTCGTTCTCGGACTCTCACTCACTTGCACGCTTTTCTTTTCCTTCTCTTCTTTCCTTCCCGTTTTGCTCCCTGCAATCGTTTCAATCTCCTTTTGCTTCTTCCTTGATTTTTCTCGTTACCGGTATCTGGTCCAACGGGTTGGCAGTGCGATCTGCGAACCCAGTTCATTCAGCATTCTCGGACTCGGATCGGGGAAATTGCCTCATTAGAGCAAACGTTTTTTCTTTTTGTTTTTTCAGACGACCTACTGTAGTGCACTGTAGTCAATACTACGAACGTTCGGGGGGGGTCAGTTGTGCCTGCAAGCGTAGGACAAGGAGGGCGAGGAAGATGTCGGATCCTCGGTCGATGCAAATCTCCAAGAGACGGATGACGACGAATGGCGACATGATTTCCGTCCCTATACCATCTGCCGAAGCTCCCTCTGCAGCGGCACTGCACTACCGAACCCGGCGGAAACCGGTAATTTCCTATGCATTGCACTCGTTCATGTCGGACGTGTCTGAGCTTTCCTGCGCGTCGTTTTTTGTGATGGCTGTGTTCTTCACGCTGGGTTCCATGCTTGTGATCATGGGCTCTGCACGACTGCTTGCGTCGGCGTCGGCGTCCGGTCACGGTACGATAGATCAGTTGTCTCGTGAGGTGTTCTCAGCGATCCGGACGTGGAATGAAACCGCCCTTCACTTGATGGACGATGTCTGGATATTTTCAGTGAATGGATCGCAAATGAACAAGATCCGTGGTGTGCAGCATTTTGGAGAGCTGGCGTATCAGTCCGTGGAGTTTCGAGCGTCGCCGTTTCGCGAGGCGTCAGACTCCTCAGCCGCCGAGGGGCAAGGACAGGCGCAGGGGAATTGGAAGTGGCAGTGGGAGGAGTGGCCGCAAGTGCTGGAGCCCGCGCGGCTGGAATTCTCGATTGGAGCATGGACGTTCCCACTACTGCGGGTGGACCTCTTTCGGGAGGTTGTGAAGCCGTCGTCCTCTTGGAAGCAGTGTTTCTTCCAGGAGAGAGGAATGATAAGCACAGACCAGTCTGGGCGTCATGGCTGCAAAACATTTCACGTGCTGAAGCATCTTTCTCTGGCTTTCACGGAAAACTCCAAGAATCCTCGGGCATCGCCACTGGTGATTTCCAACGTGGAATATGCTCTTGTAGGGGCTCGACGAAACGGACAGCTACCTCCTGCCGGACCGATCTCTCTTGCCGATGCGTATGTGTCCATCCGACATGCGTTGGACCCGGAACTTGTGATCTCACGGCATGCCAGACTATCCTCTTCTGCCACGCACTACTCCTGGCGATCCTCGTGGACCATGATCGGCATTGGGGTTCTGACAATCTCGCCGATTCTTTTCATAGTCATTCGTTCCCTCCTGTTGGCGTCCCCTTCTCAGATGTCCATTGCCGACCGCATCCGCGAACTTGCTCGGCTGACATTTCACTCCGTCACCCACCCACCAGCTTCTCGCAGATATCTCTCAAGCGATATCTGAACGGACTCGCTTGTTTCTTCCCTCCCCCTCTTTATTTCAACTGCCGTCCGTTGGCGTCTGCGCCTTTTTTTTTTCGTTGGTTTGCTTTTCCTCCCTTAAATTTGGGAGAATCGTAATGTTCATGAGGCCTTGTGTGGTAGTGTTCTGGTCTATTTTTCATGTTTTATTTTTACGGTTTCGCTGTGATGCTCGAGGTCAAGCATCTTCAAAGTCGGCATAGCGGATGTCTCATCCCGACGCCGAGCACTGTACTGGATCGGTCTGGCAGCTGCGCAGATCAGATGGATCAGCAGCAGACGATGTACTGGTAAAGAGCAAGAACTCCTCTTCAGCTCTAGTTTCGAACGTTTCGGTGCTTTGGGGACCGCTGGTCTGAGTGCTGTTGCCCAACTGTCGCGGGTGTGATGAGACGCGGACCTGCTTGTGTAAATAGTCATGGACTGCAGAGGATGTCATATCGCTTCGTTTCCGCAAACAATTGCATTTCGGCGGCGCGCACACAGCTTTTGCCCTCCTTCGGGCGTACAATGGGTCATGTGATCAGTCACACTTATCGCTTGGCGTGCAGCGCAACTCACAGAACGGTGGACGGCGATTCCCATTGCGTTTTTTTTCCTTCTACTTTTACGGATCATCCATCTTTTTGACATTTCATCGGTAAGCCCGATTTCTGGAGCCCTCCTCAGTCGTCAGACATGACGTCTGTTCGATTTTCGTTGTTCTTTTGCGTGCGTGGAACACTTTTGAGAATTGGTATCGGCATTCGGTAGCAGGGAAAGAAAAGAAAGACAGGGCTCGTCACTTTTAGAAAGTTCCGTCGAATGGCAAATGACAAGTCTCATCAGAGCAGTATTTCACGTATGGCATTTCCGCTGCTACTCCTCTGACGCTGAGCCACCGCAGGGGCGCCTGATTGCGGGTATGTCAGCAGATCAGCAACCTGACGACGGACATGCATCGCAAGCTTGCAAAATGGCTGTGTGAGGAGTGTGACTGCATTCGGCTTTCGAAAATTCGACACACGTCCTGTATGGTGCGGAGGGTGCACACATGTCCACAGTGTATGATGTAGGCGCAGAGCAGCGTCGCAGCCAGACTGGGGGGTGGTTTCCACTCTGTATTTATTATATTCTTTTTTGTGTTGTCATATTCTTTTTTTGCGAGACAACTTATGAAAACAGCGACCAGTCCTTGAAAAACGAAATGCAGCCAGACACTCTTGAGTGGACACCCAGTTTCGTAAGTGGACACAGCAGCCCGGGATGTGTTTCGCTTGCCGTTCAGATGCCGTCGGGAAAGACTTGATTTCATGACTGGCTCGAGAATCTTGTATGGTATCAGACTGCCGTGTATTCATTTAGCATGTCATTGTGTGCGCGGCTGTCTGCGTCACTTTTGTAATGACCTGCAGAAGCACAGTCGTGTTGCTCTGCAGACATCGGTGACGCAGACTGAAGCGTAGCGACCTGTTCTCGACGGTCTGTTGTTCAACAAGAAGCGAAGCAGACGTTCTTCGTCGCCGGAACATCAGGAATACGGAATTTGACAGCGCCAGATTCTGCCGTTCTCGCTGGGCCGAACGTCTTTTTACGTGCATGGGGTACCATGTCGGCAGTATCATATTCCAAGAAGCTCCTCATCTGCGCTGTTTTATTAAAGTCATCTGAAACCATAGTTTTTTTCTTCTTCTTCTTTATCTCTGCTCGCGACCGTCGTCGGAAAAGTGTGCGCGATCATGGATAGTCGTTTCTAGGTGTCGTGCAAGCGGTCCAATCGCAGACGGATGGCGTCCAATGTTTCCTTGGCCTCTTCCACCTTCTGAGCAATCTTCTGGATCGTCAACCGGAACAAATTCTGCAAATCTGGATCATCAATGGCGTCCATTCGTCGTGCAGCCTCTGAATTGAGACGCATCGAACGCATCCGAACATTCATTTCATCGATGCATGTCGTGGCATACGGTAGGAACGATTCATGGATATCTTCCAGTTTGGCAAAATACTCTCGTTCTTCGGCAGTAAGAGGCTCGGACAGCTGCAGAGAAGACTTCGATCGCACAACCTCAATTTTCCGCGAAATCTCCTCCGTTTTTGCCTTTGACGCGTTCATATTGGCCACGATCTCCTTGTCACGCGCTTCAACCTGTGTTTTGAGGTCCCGTACACGTTGCTTCGTTGCATGCAGCAGTTTCATCCGCTGCTCGAGGTGCGGCAGCCCCTGAGACTCACAGAACACCTGTAACTGAGTTATTCTCGTCAGAACAGACTCCTCAACAGATTTCCAAAATGTAGAGAGTGTTTCCGCTGCAGCAGCCGCTGAAATTGGTTTCGATCCGGATGGATCAATATAAATCTTGTCGAGCTTTTTTGTTGCGGCAAGACTCGCTAACGTCTTATTCAACATTTCTTGAAGCGGCTCCAACTCTCGAACAGACGACACTTGTCCTGATTTAACGGAACCGATCACGCTGGCAGGCTGCAATGCACCTTTTGCAGTCAACGCAGTCACAGATGAAGCGGAAGCAACGGCCGCCGTCGACGACGACGAAGACGAAAATGAATCCTGTCGTGGTAGCAGAGCAGCAGCAAATCTTCCTGATGCACGATCGAGCACAAGCACAAATGGCTTCACAAACGAAACAAGGTGGGCAATAACGACGTCCGAACCCCTTTCCAAGTTTGACAAGGTCTTTCCGGCCTGGGGAAAGTGCATGACAAGCCGTTCGAGAGTCGGAAACTGATCTGCGGCAGGCGTCGCCACAAGTTCTTCGTATGATCGCAAAAAATGGGCACAAGATCCGTGCAGAACACCATTCGATCCAACAATCACAAACGAATCCGAAATAATCTCGTGCATCAACATTGTAGAAAGAATCTGACCCGTAGATGATCCGCTTGAAGACGCTGAAGACGCAACAGAAGTTCCCGTTGCCGTTGCCGTTGCCGGCCTTCCTGCTGCTGTTGATGATGTGAAAGAAGAAGAAGAAGAAGAAGAAGCGGACGACGACGACGACGACGACTGCTGCGTCGATGTCGGAGGAACTGTCGAAGGAATCATGTAGGAAGACAGGATACCGATCCAGGAAAGATGCGGAGAGACAAATGGATCCGCCACGTGCTTAAACTTTGGCATCACAAGCCCTGTGGCCATGATTTGATCAATTCTTCCATTTGAATAGTACCGCAGAAAACAAAGCGGAGCGGATGACGTATCTTGCATGCATCGAATTCCAATGCAGGAAAACGCAACTGAACTCAAACCAAGCTTTTCCACTGCACTCTCGATGCTTTGCGTACTCGTTGAGACAACTCGTGGAAGGTGATCTGAAATGTCGCGGACCTGTGGCTCGCAGCCAAACGGAAACTCGCCACGAGAAAGCGGAGCCGTCAGCTTATGCTGTGAAGACAGAGATGTGGACGTAAACGTGGACTCCATGAATGATCGGAAAGCCGCTTCATATTCATCCACAACAGCATTCAGAGAGTCGGCTTGGAACGATTGTGCTGTCGATGAATTCGTTTCGGAATTGACGTTCGACGAAGACAATGACAGCAGCGCATCCTGAACCTCCTGCTGCAGATCCGACAGGATATCCTTCAGAAAGAGGCAAGAACGCGGAATAATAGGCGTGATCACGCAGATTTGGCCTGTTGCTGACACGAGCAACACAGAGAGGTGCCACATCGAATGAATACCGGGATGGAACACAGCACCCTCCGAACAGCCAAAGCAAAAGTCCACAAACGACGCTGCTAGAGGCACCGACTGCTCTGGAACTGCGGCCGAAATCAAAACATTGAAAACAAGGAATGCATTCGGCGTCAACACACAGAGATGCGCGGCCGACAGTGGATGGAATTTGAACACGACGCGAACTGATCGGCCCGAGAGTCCTGGAGACCCTGCGCTGGTACTTATCGAAGTCTCAGTCGATGTCTTTTGAACCGAATACGGAGACGCATAAGGCGATGATGATGATGAGTAGGGCAGTGACATTGACGGAGGTGGCGGTGAAGACACAACATGTGGCGAGTACAGCTTGGACGCAACCGGCCGCACAGGAACTCTGAGAATAGTGACTCGCGGGGGCGACGGTGGAAGCGAAACCAGCAAAATTCCAGCATTGGAGGTTTGCACTGCAAGGAAGCACCCATCACGCGAAAACGACAGCCTTGAAACGGAAGACAATGCACGCTCGGGAATGGAAAAGGGAGAAAGAAGCGGCACTCGCTCAGGTACAACGTTTCGGATGCATGACTGCTGATGTCGTGGTTGATTTTGTTGTTGCTGTTGTTCTGCAGATTCAGCAAAGAAAGAGATTGGACGAGGTGGAGGCGTGACTGCGTCGTTGAGATCCACGAGAAAAAGCGAAGATTCAAGTGTACCGATTGGAATCGAGGATCCAATCGCCAGGAGATGTCCATCGTGGATTGCAAGTGTGCATGATGCCAGGTCGAGGCCATGCACAGCTGAGATGTTCGCTTGAAGCCATGCGCACACGTCCTGGCCTAGAACCTCAGAAGATGCCGGAGAAGTCATCTTGTCCCACACAAGTTGACGGAATAAAAGAGAAAGACGGAAGTGGGCCTTTTTTCCTCTTCTTTTTATTATTATTTTATTTAATTGAGAAAAACGTGCCTGCAAAATAGTAAAAGAGTTTGGAGTTTTTCAACTTTGTGAGCAGCGCAGCCTCAAGAGAAGAAGGACTGACATGCCAATGACAGCGACTCGTGTGCACAATGACAGTGCACCAACGCTCGCACATGTCGCGAGTTCTGTCCCAAGAAAGGCAAACTCCCGAAAGATTTTTGTTTCCATGTCCGAACGTACGAAGACGCGCATACGCACAAACGCACAAACGGGCATACTGTATCGGAGTCATTTCACTGCGGGGGAGGAAGAAAAGAGAAAAAGAAAAGATGAAGAGTGCACTGAATGTGGTGTTTGCAGTATTGCTGCTTGCAACTGCCGTTTCTGCGCAGTCGTGGGTGTCCACCACTGCGATGGTCTATGACGTGTGCCACACAAACGAAGCCATCTACTCTCCCGCACCGACTGTTGCAACTTCGAGCTGCTCTGCATTGTTTAATTCATTGTCGCAAAGCCGAGGTACTCTGTCCATTGCATGTGCATCGTCGACGTACACCTCGAGTCTGTCGGTGTCGATGGGCTCGACGACTACCATCATGGCAATGATTTCGCTCGGAGATACTCCCACTTCCTGCGATCCAGGCGCAAAGGATCTCTTGTGCAGAAACGTCCTCGGATCTGGAAAGGACGCCACTATTCCCGCTGGACTGTTGAAGCAGCTTGCGACCGCCATCTCCGACAAGAGCTCATCCGAGTTCCAGACTGCTTTCGGTGCGTTCTGCTCCATCGTAACCCCGGCCTGACCACCCCCCGCACTCCCTTTCCAGCCCCACCTTCAGCTCACGGGAAACGGGAAACGGGAAACGGCATTATGAGGTCTACGTAAGTATGATGTTCTTACCAAAGATCAGGTATTTGATGTATTTTAATGAGTTTTTACGTTATATTTATTTTTATTTATTTACTTATCCATTCTATTTATTTTATTTTATTTTTCGTGTTTCTGCAATCTTGTCTCTTGCTTTCAACGTCATGAAATAATTTTCTTTTATTAAAAAAAAAAACATTCGCTTCTCCCACTGCTATCGTAGTTTGTCGTCTTCTTCAGTGCTCTGCTGTGCGTATCCGACAACCTGTAAAATCGAGGGGCATTCTTTTTCCTCGATGCGGTGGTGTTCATCTGTGGAATGTGATTTGTGAGAAGGCCTATTCTTGGCTAGTAGACACGTCTGAAAAAGAAAAGAAAAGACGGAAGAAAGAAGAAGCAATAAGCATGGCTCTACCGCTGTCTGGAATTCGAGTGCTATCACTTGAAAAGCTGCTTCCAGCACCGTTCTGCACTCGAATATTGTGCGATCTCGGGGCCTCCATCACGCGCGTGGTCGATCCCCGCTTTCCGGATATGGTGAGCACCCTTCCTCCGTTCACAGGTCCAAAGGGACCCTCGTTTTTGCATGCCGGTCTCAACTATGGCAAACGCGATCTCGTTGGTCAGCTGGACGATGCATCGTTTCGAGCCTCGTTGCTGTCATCACTCTGTGACTATGATGTACTCGTGATCAATATGAAACCAGGGGCGTTTGAATCTCTCTTCAGCATCACGTCGCTGGACTCTGTTCGACAGACCTACAACCCGAGGCTGATCGTCTGTTTTCTGACTGCGTACTCGTTGGCAGAGTCTCCATGGCAGGGTCTTCCCGGCCACGATCTAAACTGCGTGGCTCGCGCGGGCCTCTTGCGCGTTCCGACTGCAGGACCGGCGATGACTTCCACGTTTATTGCGGACTACTTTTGCGCTTGGAGCGCAGCAACAAGGGTTCTTGCGGCGCTGTTCCAGCTACGGACGAGCGATCCACAAGCGCATGGAATGGTTCTAGACTGTTCCATGCTGCAGGGAGCAGCGACTGCGCTGTTTTTGCACAACTGCGTCAGCTGGAATGTTGGAAAGAACGGCGACCAAGCGCTAGCTGCATTGCATGGTGCGTGGCCAAACTACGAAATTTATGAGTGTGCGGACTCGCAGTTTGTGGCCATTGGATGCCTGGAGCCGGAGTTCTGGGCACGGTTCCTGCGCGTCATGATGTTTGACTCGACTCACCTTCCGAAGTCTCTGCAGTCTTTCGTTGCAGATCCCAAACGTGCATTGGAAGTTCGGAACGAATTGCAGAGACTGTTGAAGACGTGCAGCGCCCAGGAGGTGGAGAAGAGATGTGCCTCTGCGAAGGTTCCCGTTGATCGGATTCTGAGTCCATCCGAATCGTGGAGCGCCCACAAGCAAGTATACGAGGAGCTTGGCATGGTACGGCGTGTAAATGTCAACGGAAAGGAACTTGTGTTTCCAGTGGCATGTCCTTTTCCTGTCACCAGTCTGCCGGTGCAGTCCAAGCTGTGAGAACCTTTCCAGATGCGTTTTCGGGCTTCTGTGCGCGTATATTACTTTTCTTTGGTGTCAAGTTTATCCTCTTTTTTTTTTTTTAATTTATTTATTTTTTTTTTGCTTTGCGAAATGCGTCGATTCGGAACAGCCAACGATCAAAGGGGGCAGCTGCGTTAATGGTTTCGTCATTCATCTTCTCTTTTTGCTATTTTCCTCGAAATTCTGTGTTAGGAGCTGCCTCTTTCATCCGAAAACGTCTGGAATGGCAATCGATGCTTCCTCTTTCGCTGGTAAACAATGAAGACGGCTGCTCCAATGACGACCGCTGCAGCTGCCAGCACGCTGATGGCAATAGTCGCTTGGTTGGACAATCCATTACCATCGTCTGTCGAGTCGGTCCGAGGACGTGGCGTCAGCATGATCTCTCCGAGGTTGGATGCCGTCTGTCCGCTCAGAAATTCTCCTCGAACAATGATGTTGGGCAGCACAACCTGTTCGAATTCCGGCATCTGAATGCGAAGCGTGTATACTCCATCCGCGAGCAGCCGATAAAAGTATCCGTGCTGTGTGCAGTGAATTACCTTGTCGATTCCATCAACGGAGATGGCTGCAGTGCGCATGTCAAGGACCGAAACATCGCCACTGACAACAACACGACCTCGAATTCCGCGATGCACCTGCTCGAGGAGGGCGATCATCGGATTCCGGTTCTCTGCCCAGAAGCCAGCGACTTCCTCCACAGGAGCAAGATACTCGTCCGTGAGCTCGAGTGTCACATCAAAATCTTCGGCGTGGACGTAGCTCCAATCCTGCAAGCCCCCATCGATTTCCCACCACTTTGCTCCATTGGTGATGCCGCCCGGGAACCGCGAAGAGTTCCACATGGTGGGATGTGCTCTGGCGTACGCAGAAGCATAAGAGCGGTAGAAGGCGTCATCAGGAGAGGCGACATACACGGTGCCGTTGCCGACATAGACTGGAAATGAATTGTCGTACGGATAGTTCACAACCAGCGCACCCGTGTGGAGATTGGCGGACGCTTGGAACTTGGACGCTGGGAGGGACCAGTTCATGTACGCGTAGGTCTCCGGCTGGATTTCTGTCGGATCGGCAATGGGGAACCGATTCGGGAAGTTTCGATTGAGATCAAATCCGTTGGCGTTTCTTCGTTGCCTGAGCTCAAATCCATCTGGGTTCAAGGACGGAAGCACGGAAATGAGCGTGTTTTGCAACAGCCATGAGATCCGCGGATCGACTCTTGCTGGATCCTTCGTGTTGTAATAGATTGCATCTGCTACGATCTGTATGAAGTGGAGTGTCATCTCACGACCCACAATTTCGTTCCCGTGGATGTTCCCCGTGTATCGGAAACTGGGAACCGCGTCGCTCCACACGGGCAACGGGTCCGGTCTGAACTCAATGGCCCACAGCTCACGAAGCTGCACGGATTTCCCGATGCTATACACCCGGACACGATCGCCAAGTACGCATTCAATCGAGTGCAAGAAATCAGTCAGCTGCGTGTAGTTGTGGTACGTAAAGTCCAAGTCAGGGTACGTGCAGACTGTCCGAGCAGAACCGAACACCACACAGTAACGGAAGCCGCAGCTGAAAAACAACCCAAACAGAATGAAGAAGAATCTCATCTGTCCTTTTCTTTTCTGTTCTGTTCTGTTCTATTCCTCCCCTTCTTCTCTGTCTCTTCTTTCTTCCTTTCGTTCTTTTATTTTATTTTTTAATGCACTGTTTTGTTACTATTTCTTTCTTCTGTCGTTCAATGTTGCGAGGCTTGAATCGCACAGTTTGTTCCACAAAGGCCGCCGATCTTGGAATCGACTGTAGTCAGTGGAATTTGGTTAGCAGATAACCACACGATCCAAAATAGCCCAAATCGCATTTGAATTCCACTCTTTCTATTTGGTTTGCAGTGTTTTGTTGGATTTGTTTTGTTGGATTTGTTTTGTTTTGCATGTTTGTGATTTTCCGTTTGTTTGTTTTTGCGTTGTACGTTCCAGTAGAAGAAGCAGCGGGAGAAGTGGGAGAGAAAAGATGATCGATCTGAACAAGCTTTGGAACAACGAAAACAAGGTTCCGGGTCTCCAGCAGACTTTCAAGCTTGGAGTGTCCGATGTTCCCATTCATCTGCGAGGCGGGTCTCGTGACAAGGCTGTTTTCCAGCTCGGAATCGGCTTGTTTGCGCTCTGCACATCCGTCGCGACCTTTGGCCTTGTCAAGAACCTCATCTTCAATACCGGAAAGAAGCAGTAAGCAACAACTACCTACAACGATGTCAATAAGGAAAGAACACGCATGGCGCAATAGTTTTTGTTCTGTCTGTGTGTTTTTTTATATATTAAAAGCTTTAAGTAATAATGATGAGGACGATGGATGGGATCTGGATATCCGCGCACTTTGCAGTTACGCAAAGGTCGGAGATGACTCGTCTCGTTTTGTTTTGTTTATGTTTTTGGGTTGATGTTTTTGTTTTGTTTTTCCTTCTTCATTCGTTTACATATATACATATATATTTTGTGACTTGTGGAGTGCAAGGTATAAAAAGTGCAGGCGGAGGAGGAAGTGGTGGCTGTAATGTCGTCGTTTGGTTCGTTGCTTGCGTCGTGTTCGTCGTCGGCAACAGTGCACAGCTGCATTCTTGCAATCCTGGATTCGCCGCAGGAGCTTCATTTTTCGTCGGTTATGTTCCACGCGCGCTTTGAGGAGCATGCGAGTGCAGAAGACCGTCTTTTGCTTGATATATTCAGTCGGGGTTCTGTGCAAGACTATGAGCAGGCTGTTCAGTCCGGCCTGATCTCGACGGTTTTGTCCGACGAAGCGCGGCTCAAGCTCGGCTACTTGTCTGTCTTGTCTGCGGCGTTGCAGACATCCTCCGGAAACAAGATTGCCTTCGACGACTTGAAGATGCTGACATGTGTCCAGACGGACGAGCAGGTCGAGCTGCTTGTGCTCGAAGCAATCGAACGAGGCCTGATTGTCGCCACCATCGATCAGAAGGAACGGTGTGTACGCGTCTCAAAGTGCCTCGATGCGCGCGACGTCATCTCCATCGATCAGATAGCGCATCATGCATCACTGCTCCAACAATGGCTCACGGACTCGGAACTCGCAATCGCCAGCATGGAAAAGGCTCTCTCCTAGAACCCGTTCCCTGCCTCCGCGGCCCTCTCAAAGATTGTGTAATGTGTATATAATGTTCTTTATGTTTTAAAGCGTACGGCATGTGCTGTTGTGAGTGTGGCCTGGTGCGCTGTAGCCACGCAATTGACTTGTGTGTGTATGTGTATATGTGTATGTGTGTATGTGTGTGTCAGCCAAATACGCTCCAGTCGACAACCGAGACGCTGTTTGCAATGTCCGTGAGCAACGATACGCAGGCGGGCAGCGTAACTGCGGCAATCTTGATGGGATCCGCGTGTTGGGCAACCGAAGATTCAGGGTGCACACTCTCATTTGCATAGAGCGAGACCACAAAGTCCGTCTGGACGTGTGGGAACCGGATGACGGCAATGACGACGCGGACGGTATTGGCGGCCGTGAACTGTGCATTCTTGGAGATGCAAGCCCTCCCGACCGCAAGCCCCATTGTCGGAGTCAGCTGGCGGGACTCGACATCGCCACCGACGACCTCGCCTTGGGCGCACTCGATGATTTCCATCCAGTGCTGCAGCGCAAACACCCGTGGCTCCACCCAGTCTGGCTGCATCTCGAGAACATCAAAAAGCAGCGACTGGTCCACATCCGGGTCCACAAACGATTCTTGGAAGTCGGGCACCTCCTGGTGCTCAGACACATCAAGAAACCGACTCGGGATCATCGCAGTCATTGCTCCACCATACAACTCGCGACAAGTCACATCCTCGCGGTCCATTCCTCTTGCGCTTTTCCCACTCCCCACTCCGCACTTCCCACTTCCCACTTCCCACTCCTCACCGATCACTCCGCATTCGACCTCGGGCATCCGTGTGCTGCGCTGCATTGGTTTTTCCTACCCGGCTTCTGGCGGGCGATCGGTTCGCACAGAGTTGAGACTGATGCTTAGCGGGATTCGGTTGAAATTGAACTCAAAAAGAAAACTGGGTTGCGAGATTTCCTGCACGCAGCACAGTCCGTACCTCCTCATATCCCCAATGCGCCCGTGTTATGCGTGTTGACTTTTTTGGATCGTCTTCTGTTCTGTTTGATGATTGGGAGAAATAAATGGGCGAGTTGGTAACAGGTAGAGATGAACAGCTGTTCTTGTTTGCCATCCGTGCAAAACGACCAAGCTGGAATTCTGTTCCCGAGATTGTGGAGACTTCGAATCCTGCGCTGTTTGCGTCGCTTTCGACATCCGATCAGCAGTCTCTCGTTGATTGGATAGACTGCACGTGGTCTCCGTATGAAGAGCAGTTCAAAAAGCAGCAAGGGTTTTGCTGGAGACGGGCACTTCCTGCTGCGTCGACACAGTGGGGGAACCGAGGCTCGCGGACCATGTTTGCGTGCTCCGCAGATGCGTTCGTCGTCGTGTTCCACTCGCTGGTCATCAGAGTGACTCCAGACATCCCAGAGACAATCATATTGCAAGAACGGATGATTGAAGAGTCGTTGCATCAGCTTGTTTTCGACATCCAATCCGGACCGTCGACCACAACGAGCTTGGAGCAGAACGTCAAGTCTCTCAGCGCCTGGCTGGAGCTGATCATCACGCAAATTCTGGAAGATTATGAACAGTACAGATTCACTACTGGCTATCCAAGAGACGATATCCCAATGAGACACCGACGGTTCGTTTTGTGCCAAAGGAACATGTCTCCACAGCGACGGTCCCCGCCGCCTCCACCGCCATTGCCTCCGCTGGAATACTGGATGCAAAAAGGACATCGAATTTCATTGGTTCGTCCGTCCCCGAAATACGAATCTGATGAATTCGAGTCTTGCAGTAGCGATAGCGACGACGAGATCGACAAGAATGTGGTGTACGACAAAGAAGACCGCGGAACAATGCATGACGATCATGTAGAAATCGAGCCTCCCAGACCAAAAGCTCGCATCCATCCATCCAAACTCGGCAAGGCCGTGAGCAGGAAAAAGACTGTCGCGCCACCGCGCAGGGATAGCCGTTCTGGGAGTACGAAAAGAGATCAGAAGGAGATGACCATCGAGCGACCCACTTCACTTGTGAGCGTTAGTCTTAGTCCGACGGTCGGTGGCACTCTTCCCCATGCATTCTTAACATCAAGTTCTGCACAGCCTTCTGCAGGTCGAGCATCTGACCTCGGGTTGCTTCTCGATGATGTTGTACCGGGTGGCGGAGGACCGCCGTCGCGGGGTCCACCACCTCTGGAATCCACCATTCCTCTCCAACTTTCTCTGCAGTCCTCCGGACCTCCGATGCCTCTGACCTCTACATCCTCTTCTTTTGCCCCACCTCCTTCTTCACAGTCCTGTCCTTCACCCCAACCACCGCCACCGCCGCCGCCGGCATGCGCTGCTCCACAACTAAATCGATCCATGCCCATGCATCCGCCGCCGCCGCCGCCGCCGCCATTGCAGGTGGTGCCAGCACAACTACAGCAACAGCAGCAGGACCAAGCTCCCCGTCCTGTGGAATGTGTCGAAATCGAATATGACCCAAGAATGGAAGATGCATGGCAGCCATGTGACGAAGATCTGTGCGTCGACGAATATGGTGATGAACCGGAAGAATGGACATCAGATGGCATCCAGATGCCAGAGGAGACAGAGGAGACAGAGGAGCCGAAACAACAAGTGAGACTGGACGAGAAAAAAATCGAAGAACCACGAATCGATGAATTGCAGGATGGGAAGAAGAAGAAGCCTTCGAAACCACAGGAGGGCCCGTCATGTTGCACGATATGGATGGCAAGTGCTAGGAACACTGTCCGAAAATATGCATCCTTTCATTGGCACCCTACTTTCATGCGGATGACGCTACTTGCTCCAAAGACAGTGCTCTATTCTCTTGCGTTTCTTCCCCTTGCCGCCGCACTTGGAGTACTCGTTGTGCCGACGCTTGCTATTCTCATTGGCTGCTTCCCCAGCGGTCGATCGGGGATGTTTCAACATGAATCTAAACACGACGTCACAAGTTCGGTGTGGGGCTCGCTCTGTCTGGTGGGCATAGCCCTCGCCTGGATCTGCAACATCAACGATCTGTTGGCATCGGTTCTTGCCCCTCTTGCCATCATCTACATTTTCGGGTCTCTGAGCTTGCGCCAAGAATCGTCGATGTTTTTGAACGCTCCGTCCGAGTACCGGCAGCCGAGAGTTCGCTATGAGTTCATTTCAAATTACATTGCGTATTTTTCACTGGCTCTCGAGTACGTTCAGCTGCTGTCGCTTGCTGTGTTGACCGTTTCCGTGGATTCAAACTTTGTTGACGCCAGTTTATCTGCCGCTGTGAACGTCATTGTGAAGCCGCTGGGTGCATCGGTTCTTGTGCAGTTTATCATTGCAGTCATATTGGCCGGCATCCTCCTCGGGTTCTTGACTGTTGCAGTCATGCTGACTTCGCAGCCCGAGGAACGCGTCAGCCGTGTGTCTGAGCAAAAAGAAAAAGAAGGCAACTTGTCGTGGCTGAAACTGATTGTCGGCACGATCTCGGATACAGCATTCATGTCTGTCATCTCTTCTCTTTCTGCTGCCATTCAGCTCTTTCACTCGGAGATTCCAGCGGACAGCGAATGGTCCAACTCGGAGGCGTTCTACTGGCTCCGATGCGTGGTGCAAGTCGTCTTGTTTGCATTTGTGTGTGCTTCGCTTCTTGTTGTGCTTCCCATTCAGGCCGTTTTTCCAGACATTTGGCTTCCCAAGGGAGTGGATGTTCGCCCCGCGCCGCTCTTTGCCTTGTCTGAAAAGTTCCTGAAGCTGATTCTCATTACCTCCATCTCTTTGGGCCCGTCAAGCTCATCCGTTCCATACTTTCGAACTGGAGTCGCCGCGTTTGTGTTTGCGGGTCTCGTAGGCCTGATTGCATTTTTCAAAAATCCGATGAGTACTCCATTTGCCCGCAATGCCCGCATGACATCCTTCGTATCTGCTGGCGGCACTCTCGCCCTCATGTACGCTCCAGCCCCACTTCCAGCTGTCCTTTTCTGGCTCGTAGCCTGCAGCCTTGGATTCGGAGTCGCTGAAGCTGGACGCCGCTTTGCATGGAACAGGACACAGCGGGTTCATCAAAAGAAAAAGGTCCAGCAAGTCTCGGCCTTGTACCAGAAGTTCCGATCAGCTGAAAACCGTTTCGACTTATTGCGAAATGATGAAGCAGTCTAAAGCGTACGCAAACAAAAGCACTGCCATGCGCCATGCGCATGCGCATGTGTTTGTTATCTTGACAGCTCCGTCGCACGATGCCCGATTCGTTTCGCCTCATTTCGATCATGAAATCCCTATAAACACGCCGCCGCATTGCATTCTCGCACAGCGACGCTCATTTCTTATTTTATTGTTATTGCCCATGCAACGCACCATGTACGTCACGCCCGCAACGCTGCGCAAGACCTGTGACATCTCCACCGCCGCCAGGAACGATCCGCAGCATCCACGCCGGCTCCCATCGCATGTACTGCCTCGCAGACGTCGAACGCGCCATCACCACCTGTTTCGTTGCCCGCGACGTGCATGACGATGCACTCCGCAGAGCAGCTGCCGACAAACTGTCTTCGACGATCGCCAAGGTGTTTTGTTGCTCAGCGTGCAAATGCACGATCGACCGCGATTGGAACGGCGCGCGCAGCATCTACATCTATCTTGGGAACGTCTCTCATGCCGAGGGGCGTGTTGTGGCCTACCCCCTTCCCAATCATGCTGTGCATGTTGTTGGGTTGCAGCATTGATTATGGGTGATCAGCGATGATTATCCGTGGTTAGTGCACAATGTAGGAGCTGCAGTATTCGAATCCAGATGTCCGCGTTGTCCTGTCTGCTTGCGACGCGGAATGAAACTGTAAATAAAAATCGAAAACCGTTTGATTTTGCTGGAAGGGGAATTCTTCAGTGCCTTTGATGTCAAGCCTGTGCAAAACCAGTCTGCACCAAAAGGAAAAGAAGCCACGCTGATTGCTGTCTCTTGCGATCACCGAGATTTTGAGGGCTGCGGCGAGTATGCACCGACTGTATTATGGATGTGCAAGGCTGCAATCGGATTTGAAGCAGCGTGTGATCACACTTTGCCAAGCCGAGTCGAGACATGGATTTGGTGTGTTGAGACTGAAGCCAGACGACACGATCGAGGTTTTTGATGGCCGAGGGGCGTCTGCAACGGGTCGAATCGTAAGTATTCTCGATCCAAGGCATCCGTTCTTTGGCAAGGAGCAAGGAACGAAACAAGGACGAGATGCTATGTCCGTGGAACTAATGTCGGATGTCACCATCGACAAGAAGCCGGTGTTCAGCATCCGAGCGCTTACTGCCCTTCCGCGATTTCAGAGTCGTGCAGACTGGATGCTTGAAAAGCTGGTTGAAGTAGGCGTCGATTTCATCTCCCCTGTGCTCCGATCCGACCACGCCGGTTCGAGAAGGTACGAGTCACATGATCACGGTGACTCGGATGCAGTAGAAGGGTGGAGCGAAAAGAAGAGCCATCGTGTGTTGCAGCTTTTTGTGGCAGCCTGCAAGCAGGCAGAGAGAAACACGATTCCTGAAGTTCGTCCCGCTCCCTCGTTCTCGGAAGCTGTCGAAGACTCGGCAACCCGCGGTCCCGTGCTGTGCTGCCACGTCGCCGATCAAGCCCCAGCACTATGGACGCGCCTCGCAAGCCCGTCTTTTTCGAAAGACGCATTCCGTACAGAGCGTTGGGATTCTGTGTCGGTGCTCGTTGGCCCAGAAGGAGGATTTTCGGCACGTGAGGTTGACGTTTTCTCCAGGATCCCCAACGTGAAGTTCGTGAGTTTAGGGTCCACCAAGCTCCGCACTGAGACAGCAGCTGTCCTTGTCTCCGGCATCTTATCGCAATGGCGTGGCTCCTTCTCCTGAGTTCCAAACATTGGGGGGAACGGCGCTTAGGATTCTCAATGCCAAATGAGAACACACATATAATTCTAGGCTTTTACATACACATACATTACAATTTCAATTCATTCCAGTCCATCCCTTCGCTCGTTGGCTCTCTCTCGGTTGGGAGATGGAAACTGCATACATCCGTGCTGCTGCTGCAGTCAAGCAAGGCAGGCGCGACACCTGTCTCGCAGTCATGGGTGCATCCAGCATGTCCAATGCCTTGTCATTCTCCGCCACGACTCGTTCGTACTGTTTCAGTAATACCGCGGTCCAAGAATCAAGATCTTTGTCGGTCACGTCCCACCCGTTTCCGACGATCAAAACAGAGCGAGTGTCGGAGTCATGACCTTCCGAACGATCCGCAGATCGAGTCGTTGCTTTGGACCTGCTGGAGGCACGTGATTTTGAGGAAGGAGGTACAAGCGGTTGCTCTTCAGGTGTCCTTGAAGCACTCGTTGATGCAGCCGTCATGTTGCTTTGCAGGGAGGCGTGCCAGTGACCGAAATGCGAGCCAAACTTACCCTTGATGGAGGAAACATAAGCGAAGTGCACTGCAAGCTGGATACGCATGGATTCAGGAGACAACGGAAACAAGGCTACAGAGGAACATCCCATGAGCATTGCAATCTCCAAAGCAGGGGAACTGTCTTGCACTCCAGAGTGCAAGGACAATGACGAAAGCTGATTGACAAGACTGGTCTCCGAAGAACTCGGGAACAGGCTAGACGGTACCAACGGTCCTGTTCCGTGGCCGCAGAACAACCATGCTCGAGGATTCGACGATGGAGTCGGAGTTGGAGTTTGAGACGGTGACGGTGACGGTGACGGTGACGATGATGGATCGGACTGCGGAACTGGATCACTACCCGCTTCGGAGTCCTTGCGCTTCGATCCAACCATGAGTGTGATCCACGACGGGCACGAACATTCTGCAAGGACCGTTTTGATTCGTGCTTCCGTATTCTGCAAGTCGCCACCTGGATTCAACACCACTGCACCCCAGTCCCCCGAGTCGACAGAACCGGTGGAAGCGCTCGACATCACGTTGGCATTGGCGTGGGCGCCAGAGGCAGACAAGAGGACGGGTCCAGTACGATGAGCATTTGGCAGTCGGATGATGCGAACGGACGACGGAAATATCGATTCCCACGGAACGCACTCCAGCACAGGATCAACGCTCAAACACAGCGTCGGAACGGAAGCGATGTCTTCCGTCTTGGATTTGCTGCCCCTGGCTTTGCTGCCGCTACGCATTCCTTCCTTCGTCGCCGAGTCCACCAAATCCAGAGGAACTCCAAAATCCGCAGAACAAGCTTCTATCCATTCCTGCAAGCATTGCTCGTTCCTCAGACGTGCCTCCCACCACTGTTGCCGATTGGAAACAAGGGCCCGAGCATTGGAAATGGCATCGGAGACAATTTCGGACAGCTTCAATAGAACCTGCGACAGCAGTGCGAAGGAAAGTGGCACGCGACGTTCTTCCGTAACAGATCCGTCGTTCTCTGGCTTAGAATGCTTTTGCAGCAGATGCATCCGATACAGCAGACCCTCGAACTTTGGTGCAACATCCGAGTCATCGTATTCGTCGGCGCCCAAAAACAGAGACGATTCCAGATGATGCTTGACGACGTGCCGAATCTCCATGACTGGATAACTGCACAGTGCGAAATTGAGTACTTCCTTTGGGATCCGAGGCATATCGCATGACGATGCCCCAGTTCCTTCGTCGACGGATAGGTCGCTAGCTCGTTCTACTTTTTCTTCTTCTGCGGTTGCCTCCTCTTCCTCGTCAATGTCGACTGCAAGTGCACGGGAGAGTCTTGTTCGACTGGAACCTTTAGTCTTCATTCTTGTCTTGGCCTTGGCCTTGCTCTTTCGCTTCCAAGAACGCCTCGCCCGCTCCGTTCCCTGCTGCAATGCTGCTTCGATTTCGATTACCTCCTGCGACGAAGACGCTCCCTTCAATGCTTGCATCTTCCTCCATACTTTCCTTGCTTCACTCGCATCTCGCTGGAGTGCGCGAAACTTGCAAATCACAGCGGATTCCATGGACCGTTGTGGAGAAAATGACTCCAAAGCCTGGATCACAAGGGAGGAAGCGTGTTCAATGAGATCCAGATCATCGCAACACGTCAGGAACGCATACAAGCCGCAGATGAAAGGAGCAAAAACAGAAGTGAATTCGACATACGGCAGAGCATCCAGCGCAACCGTCAGAGTGCTGTGCGAGATGCAGAGCTCCGAGCAAGCGTCACCATTCGCACGATCCATCATTCCCAATGAGTACCTATGCAGCTGTGTCAGGGACTTTGCGAACACATCCTTGTCAATAATTTTCGGAGTGCTTGGCGCTGGTGATTCGAAGAACGTCTGCGCAAGCACAGTACACCAATAAGCAGATTCCATCTGCTGACTGCTGTCGTCGTCATTGCTTGCTGGAACAAGATCTGCCAGCAACGCTGGTACGCACCGTGCGTGCACAAACTGCAGCAGTCTGGGAGCAAAGCGCACTGCCGCGTTGCTTGCGCCGCCATCCCCCGAGTGCCCAGCCAGTTCTATTTCAAACATGCAAGACCATTCACATAAAGTCCGGTACACAATCCACGGCATTCGGCTCGACAGCTTTCGCACCAAATCCTGAGCATGTGCTGATTCGCAGACAATGGACTCGCACAGTCGCAAAACACTTGCAAAGTCGTTTTGAGAGTAGCACGAAACAGCAGCATTGTACACCAAGCTGGCAGCAGACGAACATGCACTACTTGACGACGATTTTGGCTCACTGGGTGGAGAAGAAACAGCGGAGGAAGAAGCCAGGAGCAACGGATCTTGGAAACCACATAAGAGGATCACGTCCTGCACAAACGTCGACATGCTCGCAGACTTTGCAACCAGCGAAAGCGCATCCATCGCAACAGACTCTAACTTGGCCGCTTTTGCCTCGTTCGCGTCCAGCGACTCCGCTGCAGTTGGCGCAGACACGGCCTGTGGATAGAAGCGGTACAATAAAGAGTCGGATATCATGATATGTGCCAAAGCTACGAGTGCAAAGCATGACGAATCTGTGCTTCGCGAGACACGAATGGCATCCCATTGCTTCAAAAGTTGTGTTTTTGTGGATTTTGAAACAAGCTTTAGCTCCGGCACACTCTCGCGCCTGAATTTCAGAGTAAAGTATAACCGGGACTGCGAAACGCGCGGATTTGCAAGATGTGAACCGTTACTGGTTAGAAACGATGACACTCGAGAGTGGTACGCTCTGCTGAACTCCAGCGCCGCAGTACCAACAGGATCGCCCTCAAACACAAGTTCCAAGGAGGAATTTGCACTCATCGGCCGAAAAAACAGGTTCGGTTCTTATTATTCTCCTTCTTAAATACAAAATGCAAACAAAGAAGAATACGAAAAACCAAAAGAATCAAATCACGTATTTAAAAAATCTTATAAGACACTGCTTTGCAACTCGAGTTGTGGAGACACGAACTTTTCCAAAAAGCAATAATAATAGTAATTATTATTATCCAAAAACTCCACAGCAGTCGGCCACTGTGTGCGGTCGTGCACATATGTTTCACAGAGATAGATAAGGGGGTAGTCCGCTTAACGGAAAGCCAGAGCAAGATGACTGTAGAGATCGATAATGCAGCATCAGGCGTCTTCACTGTCAATCGACTATGGTCCAGGTGGTTAAGACGTCGCCCTTTCAAGGCGAACACCCGGGTTCGAGTCCCGGTAGTCGAGGATTTCTTTTTTTTTTTTCTCCTTCTTCCTTCCTCTCGGCATGGTTGGTTGGTGTGCACCCGTTTCAGTGAGATGGGATTGAGAAAAGGAAAACGCAAAATGGGAAGAAATATCGGACTCTGTGAATTCAGGTTTATGGAAGCACCGTTGAATAATAACACGCGATTGTCATGCATACGGAAGTTACACGTAAACAGACACGGTCAATACTGGCCGACACTAGCACGTTTTGTTTCACAGGAATTCGTGATACACGGCCTCCTACGTCCCGCAGACCTCCTAAGAGACCACGTGTCACTACACCTACTGCTAGGGCCGTCAGCATCAAAATGCACCCTTCTCAGGAGCAACGTGTCACGCTGAGAAAGTGGCTCACCGATTGATCGAGATTGGGAACGGAGCGCGGAGCATCTATCTGAAGAACGCAGAGAGGCGTGTTGGGGCCGATCCCCTTCCCGGCAACGGGATGCAGGATTGAATATGCATGTCTATTCGTAGATATGCATGTTCAGGGTATAGTGTAGGCGTGATTCATTTACTATTCCTTTATCCTAAACCGTGCTCTTCTACTGCTGTGGCTTTGGAGATGCAGCAGATGGAATGGGAGACGAAGCAATGAGCTGCAGAGGTGCGACCGGCGGAGCATCGAATTTCTGAGCTTTAAGCGCTCGTACAAAATGATAAGACTGGACGGACTCGTTGGCGATGTGGCACGCAAGCAACAGGTAGTTCCTAGGTTGGACCATCCATGCAAACCGCATGAAAAGGCCAGAATACAGACACAACGCCCCTGTCATTGGAATCGAAATGTACTCTGCGGGCTTATTGAGATCCGCGAGACCCGCAATAAAAAACGACCAGTTCGCCACCGGACCCCAGAAATGCGTCGTCTTTGGCCCCGTCGGAGAATTAAGAAACGCACGGAACGCAGACGATGATGACATGACTAGTTCTCTCTCTCTCTCTCTCTCTCCCTCTCTCTCTCTCTCTCTCTCTCTCTCTCTCTCTCTCTCTCTCTCTCTTTCGTGGTCTCTGTGTGTCTGTGTATGTGTCCAGTCGACAGGAAAAGCTAAAAAAGCACGAAAACCGAAGTGGTAATGGGTCTGACTGACCGGAAAACTGCCTGATGACACAGACGGTGCAAGCATCAACTTGTGAGTGCGGGTTGATGCTTTGGTTGATGCTTTCTTTTTTATAATTTGTTTCCTTTGCGGGGGATTACCAGAAGTGGATTATTACCCGCCCCCCGCTACAGTAGTGCTTCTCGGTTTCGAAAATGTAAAACAGTCGGCGTGTGCTACGCTTTGTTTTTGTATTTGTATTTGTTTTTTTGCTGGAGTGGTCAGCGAATACTTTGCTGATGAGCAATAGGATAGTACCTGGGAAAGAGGGAAGGGTTCAGAGAGGAGTAGTCTTTTGGGGATGGGAAACAGCCCGAGTGTTCCGATCAATGGAGCTGTGCCTGTCGAGTACAATGTGCCGGCGAAGTGTGTGGTGGATCCGCTGATGGCCGGCATGGTGCTGTGCATGAAATCGTACGGCCTGAAGTGGAAGGCTGCGCATGGAGTGATTACAGCCGATGGACGCGCGCTTTTGCTGTATCGCGAGTTCACGGATGCGCTGCCCAAGCGTGCGCTGAACCTCCTGTCGATGCATTGCTATCGGAATGTTGACGCGAATGCTTCTCGACCGTTTCAAGTCACTCCTGCATTGGCGGAAAAGAGCGCCTTTTGCCTCAGCTTGTTCGCCGTCGATGAACTCGGTCCGGTGCTCGCCTGGGGCTGCAGAGGTATCCATCTTGCATTTCCGAGTCGCTTTCGAGACTGGGAACGAGTGCTTTGCTTCCTCTGCCGCTCTTCGTCGTCGTCTTCCTCGTCGTCGTCTTCCTCGTCGTCGTCTTCCTCGTCATCGCCTTCTGGTCCTCCTGTCCCTCCTCCTCTTCTGCATCCACAGCCACAGCCACCGTCACAGTCACCACCGCTTCCAGAGTCGGCTTCTCGTTCGCCTCCAAGTCGACTGCCGTATAAAACTGCAATGTCGACCTCTGCGTTTCTCTCTGCGCTGTCAGGAACTCCAGTGCCTCCAAACGGCACTGCGCACTCTACAATGCTATTCTGGTGCATTGCGAACGGCCGAGCGTCGAAGTTTTTAAAGATCGTTGCTGACCACTTTAGCGGTTCAGACGCCGGCGGCGTTTTGTCTGTGCTCTTCAATCCCGAGGGAGACAATGTGCTGATGGCTGCGTGCCGAATGACTCCGATCTCCATGCACATTGTAAGCTCACTGCTGGAGTCAGCCGCCATGGGATCGTTTGATTTGAATGTGCAGAACCCTATGAACGGAAACACCGCGCTGCACTATGCATGCGGAGAACGAATCTCAACGGTAGGTGTCAATTCCCAAGTTGGCGTCGTCCGATTCTTGCTGTGGAAAGGCGCACGCAGGAATATCAAGAATCATGCCGGAATGGAATGCGCGGATTCTGCCTGCTCACAAATCAAAGGACTGGTTCTCGTCATGGCTTCCCCTTCTGCTGCTTCTTCCTCCTCTGCCTCCTCAGCTGGTGCCTCCTCTTCTAGGTCGTCGATGCCAGGGGGTTGTGATTCATGGTTTGTGCCTTCTGACGACGTTGCGATGTGCAACTCCAGCGTTCCCGCGAACCGCCCCACTCCCACTCATACTGCTGCGGATAGTGACTCTGCGAGTACTGGTTCGGGAGTGTATGCTGATCCGGCTCCTGGTGTATGCCGACCTCCCACGCCTCCTCCGTTTCCCTCGGTAGCGTCGAGCAGTGCACAACCACCACCTTCGATACCCGTCTCCGAACGTCTAGGAGATGAATGCATCATATGCTGCATCGACCGTGCATCCATTGCGTTTATTCCGTGTGGCCACATGGCGGTCTGTGTCAGCTGTGGCAGGAAGCTTACTAAGTGCCCCATATGCAGGCAGCCCATCGTCTCCGTCCTCAATGTGTATCGTGTCTAAGTCGCCGTACCAACAAAAAAAAAACTCTGTCCTTTACAAAAAGCGAAAGAAAAAAGAAAAACAGAGAAATATACATCGTTGCTTCGCTAAACACCCTGTAAGATGAGACCAGGCGCGCACGAGAAAAAGGACTTTAATATTGGTAAATTCCATAGACTGTTGCCAGACAGAACAGCGAGTCATTCATGTAAAGATGCTCCGCAAAGGCATCCGAGTCCGAGTCCCAAAAGCATCTGCACCCAAGCCTTACGCCTTCCCCTTTGCGTTCTCCAACGACGACCTGCGCAATAATCTTGTATCTCTCATATTCAAACCCTTTCGTCTTGTCGCGGATAACATCTGCAATTTCCTTTGTAAGCGTCGATGCAGCGTCCACCTGATACTCCACCCCACTCAACTTCGTCGCAAGCACCTCTTGCAAAAGCGCTTTGACTTGCGATGCCCGAAACTTGTCGTCAAACTGCGGTCGAATCCGAAACTGCGAGTCCGTGCCGTGCGTCGCAGCCGGAGCTGACTTCACTCCAAGCATATCAAGCCCATCCATTTCTCCTATTCCCCAATATCCAACTCTCCAACTATCCAACTATCCACGCCGATGATGATGCCTCTTCCTCAACCTCTTTTATCCTTTCTCTGTCTTTTTCTGAAATACCCTATAAAACTTTACTGCAACAATAATAATAATAATAATAGTAATAGTAATAATAATAATAAAACATTAAAAAACCGTCAAGCATCAATTCGGAAGGCCCTTGATGCTACATACAGTTCCATATTCTGTTCAAGCCAAAAAGCCAGACCTTCAGCGCATCCTATTTGTGCGCTCTGCAATTTATATTTTGGCTTTTTGCTTTTGAATTGTTGTTTGTTGAATAGGGTTTTTTCATTTAATAATCATTATTTTATTTTATTTTGCAGCTGTGTTTTGCTTTGGTGGTTGTGAGATCATGGCGACGCAGAATCCGGCTCAGTTGTCGTCTTCTTTGACTGGTGGTACAACAGCTGTTGGATCTGTGGGAGTTGTTTCGGATGTGGTGCTGTGCAGTGCTGAGCTGCAGAATCGTGTGCGAGTGCACCGAAAGCCTGTGAAGCCATCTCGATCCGACGAGGTTCCGAGAGACTATGGGAACGTAAAGGTGAAGCGGCGCAAGGTGGCGGCGATCGGACCTTCCGCGAATGCCCCGTTACTGCTGACCCCGATCTCCACGACGGCGCTGTATGAGAATCTGGCAACGGAACTTGTGGTGCGCCCATTCATGGACGTCGTGCTCTCGTTTGCAGACATCGACAATGAACCTGCAATGGTCTATGACCAACGGTTTGTTGCAGATCGTTCAAGAGCGGACCTCGCTGGATGGACTGCGTATCGGTTCATCCATGAAGTCCTCTATATTCTCGTCAAACCTCGGAATCCAACAGCCGAGTCGCTGCTGGCTGCCAGCTGGGAATCCCTGAAAAGGTCCCTTCTGCTTTCCAGTTCGTCAGCATCCGCATCCGCGTCAGCATCTTCCATTCCAGTTGCTGCGGCCACGTCGAATGCAGGCAAGGGAAATGGAAACCGAAAAAGAAGAGGGAGTGTCGGAGGCGCATTGCAGGTGGCAGACGATGCGAGTAACAGCAATAGCAATTCAAGTCTCACAAGCACCAACAACAGTAATAACGGCAGCAGTAGTAACAGCAGTAGTAGTAGTGGCGGCGGCGGCGGTGGTGGTGGTGGTGCTGGTGTCAGTAATGAGGCTTTGGTTGCAAGATCTGAGAACTGTGCATGGCTAGAACTGCGAGCAATCGCTGGATCTGCGGGAGATCGGAGTTTCAAGTATCGACTGGCTCGAGTAATGGATCCTGCGTCGATGATTCGCAGTGTCGTTGCAAGACGACCATCGGAGGCAGTTTCTGTTGTCGAGGGACTTGTGTGGGCCGATATTGTTTGGGACTCAGCAGGAATCGCAGTCCGAGATGCACAGTTTGCAATTTCAAGAATGAAATGGGCTACCATTAGATAGCAGGAGTCAAAAAATAATGATCGATCTCTCTCTCTCTCTCTCTCTCTCTCTCTCTCTCTCTCTCTCTCTCTCTCTCTCTCTCCCTCTCTCTCTCTATCTCTCTCTCTCTCTCTCTCCCGCTTTTTGGAACGACCCTGTGTAGTTGGCAACTGGATTTTGCAAATCCGCTCTCCTTCATACGTCTATGTGACATACGGGCCACTCAGACTGCACTGTGTCCTTGTATGCGTGTGTGGGCGATGCATGGATGTATTGTTTTAAGAACATGAAAGGTTGACTATTAAGACCCCTCAGAAAAAGGAAACGCTCTATTCAATTGCAAATAACTTTCGGCGTCAAGACCTATGGCAACTTTTTGAACTGTCCTTATCGTCGTGTTTTATCTCGTTTTCATCGTCTTGACAAAATGGCTGTGTGAGGAGTATGACTAAATTCTACTTCCGAAATCCGGCACGTCTCGCATGGGGTATCGTGGCCAACATCGCATTCGATGCAAGACTGCACGCCAAATGCTGACGTGGGGCCACTTTCCGATTCCGCCCAGAGATTGCTGCACAAGGCGACAGAAAATGGAACCATTGTTGTCATTGTGACAGAGGAATACACGTCCAAGACATGTGCGGTGCGTGGAAACATCCATCAGAAATTGAAGAACACGGTGCGCGCATGCAGTTGTGTGTGTGTGGCGCCTGGCCCCCTAGATGATTGATTCGTAGGATCGATTGTCATGCAACATTACAATTTGCACCAACATGAGAGTCAATTCGCAGTGATGCAGCAGATCGCAGGCGTGGCGAAATAAACAATAAATCGATGAAGATCATCCAAGAGGCCTGCGTACCAAAATCCACATTTGAAAAATGCATCGAGTCGACAACGGGCACAAAGCCCTGTATATGCCTCTCCTCTTCCCCTTTTCTTACGCCCGAACACCTCGAACAATATCAATGAGGAATACAAAGGCATTCTCGTCAAGGACTGCCTGCACAACTCCAGCCAGTCTCTTCTTTTCCCAGTACCCATATGGAAATTGTCCCTTTTCTCCAAAGACATTTGTAGCGATCCACGGATTTGCCGCATCACGTGATCTTTTGCGATTATGATCACGTTCCTTTCGCTCTTCCCTCTCGCTTGCCTTCTGCTTCTTGTCACCACAAACTGCTGAAGTCCACATCATCCGCTCTTCGCGCTCCTTGGCAGAGTGTCGAAGCGCGACAGCAGCATCGTCGTCTACGCTGTCCGGTTCTGGCGCGGAGTCGTCTTCGAGAAGAATCTGTGCCCATCCATCCGGAGTCATTTCACGGAACAGCGGACAATCAACCTGCTTTCTCATTTCTGATGCACCAGCTGCAGAGCCGGGGCCGGTGCCAGGAATCGGCCTCGATGAAAAATCAAAGATCTCCGACGGTATATCAAGCTGCGATGACGACAACTTGGACGGGAAGAACCCCTCGTTGTTATAAAATGCCATTGCGAAAGGGTCGTTTCGATACGCCGAAAACTGCGGATCGTGTGGAGCAGAGCCGGCCTTTTTGTGCCGTGATCTCGAAGATGTCGCATGAGAAGTTGGTGCCGCTCCTCCTGCCGTGCCATCCCTCCCAGCAGTTCCAGATTCTGCATTGGTTTGTTCACTGCGAGACCGTCGGGCTCCGTACAATTCGGGGAACTGGCTGATCTGAAAATCCCACAGCTGTCGCGCAACATTCTTCTGTTTTCGTTTGAGCAACCCAAGATACTTGTGAATATCGGAAATCGGGTCGGTGAGCGCTTCGACTGGCGGCTCCCAGTGAAACACGTGGTTCAACACACGCCGTGGAAGTCTAAACACCAACTTCTCGTCGAACGCACCCTGTTTTCCTTCGCGGACATCATCGGAATTCACAGGCAAGCTCAGCGCGGGTTCAACTCGATGCGAGTCCCTTGCTGTACGAAGCACAGGCCGTCGAGGAACACTTCTGACGAACGATAGCATGTCCTTGACATCCTGGGGAGTGACCAAAATCGACCTTTTTTCCTCTTCGATATCGCGGTTGACCCATTCTTCGTCAATCATCCAATTCAACGACTTTGATCGCTTTGCACTCCGTTCCAGCCCGTGTTCCTCCATCGCTACATTCCCATCTGCATCTGCATCTGCATCCGAGTACACATCGCCATGGTCAAACCGACAAGCGGGAACCGTGATCTGCGGCACACACGGTTCCTGCAGCACTGCCTCGCCGCAGATCTCCAAATCTTCCAATGCGCCTTCTGTGTTTTCTAGATCACGGTACAAGGCCTCAATTCGGTGTCTGGTCCACTCAAACCGCTCCTTGAATGCTCTTCGGATGCTTCGATACTGCTCGGACCACTCGACACGAACGTCCCACGGCGGCAGAACCGGGTGCCCAAAAACCATTCCCCAGTCCTCAGGCTTCATCACACAGTTGTATTCATGCACCCAGTGGCTCGACCGGTGCCGCGCAAGCCTCGCCACATGCGCAGACAGCTCAGAGGATAAACAATCCTTGACCAGACTCGACAACACTGCGTCCACGTCAATCTGCATTGCGCGCCACACACCCCCTCAACCACACTCGACTTTTTTAATTTAAATATATATGTATATATAAACAATCCTCTTGAATTGCCTATGTATGTATATCTATAAATGATGATGAAAAACCAAAATAAATAAGGGTAATCCCATCCAACCCAAAGCCTCTTCTAACATTTGGCTTGCCACGTGCTTTTGCACTACAGGCGCGGCATACGTTGCTAGGTTCAGCATAAAACATACGAGGAAGTTTACTACTACTTGTGATCACGATACAACAGACACGAAGCAAACACGAAACATGAATAACCACCAATAAACATCAACACATCACAAAAAAAGAAAACATAGGGATGGTGGGCGGGAAAGAAAACATCTGAGAGAAAATAACAACAAAACCAAGAAACTTACATTCTCTCAGGGCTGAAGATAAATGCAACAGACACATGCTCGACAGCCGTAGTACGCAAAACAGCATTACACAAACATGTTAAAAACACTGAGAAACTCACACGACCACGCCATTTTTTAAAGCCTCAATTGAGTACTTGTGAGTTTTCCAATTTCTGGTTCGTTATGGCAGCGCACTACAGTCCACAATGCAGTCGCTTTTTTAGTATTTTGTTGTTGTTGTTGGGTTTGTTTTTGATTATTTGTCATTATGTTTTACGTTTCTAAGAGATCGGTCGTTGGTTGCATATGTGAAGATGTCGTCACAATCACAGTCCCAGTCACAGTCCCAGTCCCAGTCACAATCACAGCAGCAGCAACAGCAACAGCATGCAGTGAGCGTAGGTACGCCGTCGGGATATGCAGGGGTGGTGTTTCCGCAGCTTCCGAAGCTGATGTGGGCGTTTGGAGATGTGCAGAATCCACGACGGGACACTGTCGAAGTGGTTCAGAATATGCTTATTGGGTTTATTCAGGAGGTGGCGTCCAGGGCGGTGCAGCTTCATCCATCGGCTGCATCGGCTGCGGACCTTGACATCACGGACATCAAGACTGTGATTGCTCGAGATCCGAAATATGTCGTGCGTGTCAATGAGATGATTCAGAGGAAACGGACGATCCAGGCGCTGCGAACGGCGTTGGTCATGGACGATCCAAAAAGAGATGCAAAAGAGGAAACGGAAAACATCCTTGATTTTGTCGCGGCATACGACGACGACTTTGCTGAAATCTATGACAAACAGCCACAAACAAAGTAATGGCGGACTTGTGGCCCTCAGACGGGTCTCATAGAATGTACAGATGTGTGTGTGTGTGTGTGTGTGTGTGTGTGCGAATGCAATTGTCGTTTACTGCCGTGCCGTAACACTGTTAGTGACAGCGTGTTGGGTGGGGTGGCGATGGAAGGACAGACGCTGGTTTTCAAATTGTACGGATATAAACGAAGAATGGCAAAAGGATCGTGATGCCGATAATGATAATGATAATGAAAGTGGTAGCGGTTGCGGCAGTGATGGTGACGGTAGTGTGATATTTACACAAAAATGGAGAGGTACATGAATGCACATAAAACAAGATCCCCCGCAATCAGCAGGGCTTCAGTGTCCTTCGCGATCTGAAATGCCGCTGCTGCTGGCTGGCGCTCTGCTTGCCTCTCCGCGCTGTTTTTGACGCCGCTGCTTGCGAACATTGCGGTCGTTCTCTGTTGCGCGGCGGGCTGCAATATCGAACTTGGAAGATTGAAACACCAAGAACCAAGAGTCTGGATTCGGGGAAGAAGAAGAAGAAGAAGAAGAAGAAGAAGAAGAAGAAGAAGAAGAGGCAGACGAAGAAGCCTGGAGAATCGGCGCGACGGACTGCTTGCTCGGATACAATTCGACTCGAAAGGCTGTGAAGATCCGTTCGGCAGCAGTGGGTCTTGTAAGCCGAAAGGGACCGACGATCGTGGATGCAAATCCGTTGTCGGGATCATAGTGGACGACCGTTACGGATTCTTCGCACTCGATATCCGCTGGACAGCCGGAATGTCGCATCATCAGCGGAGGGTCGTCGGGCGGTATGCCTGAAATGAACGCAAATTTGACCTTCACAAGCATGGAGACGCTTCCCGTGGCCTCGGAGGGAAAAAGAAAACCCAGGCTGATGCGAATGCGGTGAGACTGAGAAGTGAACAGTCGGACATCTGTGTCGGAATACTGCTCGGACCTGCCTGACTTCCACTGCACAAAGGACGATGCCAGATTAAACGGACACATTTGCAGTCGGCATTCTTCGTACTTCACGTCGAAACACGGCCTTCGCATGCGCAAAGAAGTAGCTGGAAACGAGGCAGTCGAATTAAAAGCTGAGACAAGAACTCCAAACCGAGGACTTGGGACACCGGAAGAAGACTGCACAGGAGCAGGTAGTGATGATGCCCCGACCGAAAAGGATTCGCCGTTCATCGCAGAAGAAGGCGGCGAGGAGAGTTCCGGAGAACTCAAAGAAGACACAGCTGATGATGCACTGCCCCGTCCAAGAGCCGAAGACCGCGGAGACAGTAAGACGGCGGCGGCCAGTGCAGAACTTCGATCGTCCGAAAGGCCTGCAATTCCCTGTTGCCTGGCAGCCTCGCAGTGCATCAGATCCAACGCCGGCTTGTGAATCCAGGAGTCTGGAACTGACGTATTCATGTTGTTGCTACTGCTGCTGTTGTCCGGAACAACAAATCTGTTCGTCCAGTAGTGCAGAGGCATGTATTGGGGCGTATTCCCGGAAAGCGGGACAAGATGATCAGGCGCAGGAAGCGTAGTGTTCTGCGGATAGCTCTGAAACTGAAGCTGCAACAAACTGTTCATGTTCACATGAGCGAAAGACGTCACAGAGCTCGGAGCCCAGTTGTTCTCCTGAAGAGAATCCATCGATGCACACTGCTCCTGCACTGGCAGAGAACCATCGGAGCAGGCACCAAGTGGAGCACTCACTGTCAAGCAGTGCTGGTGGGAAGTCACACTGTGCAACTTGGGTGCCTCTACCCCGACGCCTGGTGCCAATCCCAGGACAGATAAATAAGAAGAAGCGGGAGAAGAAAAGATGAAATGTGGCAGTATAGGAGCTCCGATGGAGTTGGCCTGCAGGCCACCACCACCACCACCAGCAGCAGCAGCAGCAGCAGGAGGAGGATGAGGAGGAGGGGGGAAAGCGGGAGCAGACGGAAAAGAATTTGGGAAACAGTAAGAAGAACGAGAAACTTCAGGCGGCGGATGCTCAAAAGCGGTTGCATAACTTCGATGGAAGGTTTCCAGGTTACCGTCGTGTTGGCTCGCGCACGACGGCATCAAAAAAGAAGAACCAGAAGAAGCAAATGATGATGAGGAGGAGGAGGAGAAAAAAGAAGAAGAAGAAGAAGAAGGAGAGGAGGCTTGGTGGGCAGCAGGTTGAAAAACAAAAGGAAAGTTCGGTCGAAAGGAATGTAGAAAACGATCATACTGCAGCATGTTGTGCGAGAATTGCTGAGGGTTATCAGTGCTCCAAGGGATCCTAGGGCTGGAAAGGTTTTGCTGCGGCGGGGAAAACAAAAGAGGCCTTTGTACTGCAGCTTGAAATTGTGGTGCTGAGAGAGCAGGAGTGTCAATGCGCGGTGGGTCTGTGAAATTCAGATGTTGCGGTTGCTGCCGTGTCGTCGAGCGATCGTTCGGCATGCCTGCTGCTAACTCGTCTTGTCTGCCAACGGGGAGGACATTTGACGAAGTGCGCAAGCCTGGACGAGCAGAGCGTCCCCGTCGATTCTCGTGCATGACACCACAGCAGTTGCCCCTGAGAGCTGGAGGTGAGTTCGGTACGCAGAGCCCTGTTGTGCATGAGGCAGAAACCAGAATTGTCAAAAGGGGAAGTCCGCATTAAGAGTTTTCGAAGCCCTGTTTTTTCTTGCTCAACATCTGTTGAGACCGCTCTTTGACCCCATGTGCCATAAGAGGGAAAAGATGGACAAACTGATGTCAAAAAGACAGGGCGGGAAGTGTTCCAACCGTACCAGCATGTTTTGTCCCTAATCGGGATAGCATCGTGGGAAATGGTGCAATCCCGATGCCCAGATCGACATGTCGGTGATTTCTGAAGCGTCGTGACCCCCCGTATATGTCATTCTTTACCTCCGCATCCGCACTTCTCATGCAAGGACTACCATTTGCGGACAGAGAATTTGAGCGAAGACTGCCAGAGCTGGTTGTTTCCCAAACTGAATTCCGACCTCTGGACCCCCGAAGTGGACACCAGCTCGAATAGTTGAACGAAACATCAAAGGAAAAGAAACATGGATTGGATAATGCCGTTCCTAGGGGTGAGGAAAGAATGCGAAGCGAAGCGATCATGAGTTTCCGAGCCCATGGGGACGGCATTATCCAATCCAGAAACAAGTCGAAGGATTCAGGGATATCTGCAGGTTACTGTTACTGCCACCACCGAAACAGGTCGAGTTACTAAACAACAAAAAGCATGTGATTACCTTCGATGCTTGGCAGCTTCACAGTGTCCGCGCTTTGATCGATGCGGATTATCATATTCAATTTATTTATTTATTTTATTTTATTTTTAATTGAAGTAAACAGTTAAAGAATTAGTGGGGTTTTGGGACATACCCATCGACGGCCATATTTCGAGTAGCGGATGGCAGCCTGACGACCATTCCGTCCATATCATTGGTGACTCTAACCTGGCACCCCAGCCTTGAAGTCTCTGTAAGTCCAAACGCAAGATCCAGCATATCATTCTCCTCATCCGACGGCTCCTCGAGCTTGTCATACACAGACTGTTCCAGAATGACATGACACGTCGAACATGCCAACGATCCCTCGCACGCACCCTCCAAATCCACTTCATTCGCATGTGCAATCTCCAACAGCGACTCACCAGGCTTGCACACAACCGTCTTTCGACTCCCCGATTTGTCACAAAACGTAATCGACACACCTCGCGCCACCGAGGAAAACCGCCGTACCGGAACCGCATGGCACGATCGCCGCATTCGCATAATCGTCGTCGCCATCGTCGTCGTCGGTGCCATTGTCAACCGAAACACTTGACGCAACATTCTCGCTGCTGCTCTCTCGTGCCAGTCGATCTCTGTAAAATATCTTCAGTTACGATTAAAATGATTCAATTCATTCCGTTACAAAGTGCAACTACAATCAAATAAGGAAGGACGTAAAATCATCATCCACTTGGGAAAACTGTTCGGTGTACTGTAGTTACCGGTATGCAAGTGCAGTATCTCCCCCACTTTGAGTGTGCAGAAGCTTTCAACTTCACACCACGGAGAGCGAAGTCGACAGATGTAGACTGCCGGACTTTATCGTTTTTTTAACGGTCAAACCTACCCAAACATCCGACAGCTGCAGTTTTCTGGACGGAAATCAAGACCATAGAGCATTGCTGGATTCACTTGCATTCTTGAAGAGAAAGAGAAAGAGAGAGAGAGAGAAAGAGAGAAAGAGAGAGGGAGAGGGAGAGAAATGGCTTCGTGCAGAGTTCGTGTAGTGGCAAAACTGCGACCGTTGTTGCCGCAAGAAGGAACGAAGACATGTTTATCGACGAGTCCCGATTACGAGAGTGGGAAGCAGCTTATTCACTTGAATGCACTTTCGCAGACGCTTTCGTTTTCTCTGGATTCAGTGTATGAGCAAGAAACAAATCTGTCGCAATTCTACAGCTCGGAAATCAAGCCGATGGTCTTGAATGCAGTCAAGAACTCGACTGCATGCTCGGTGTTTGCATACGGAGTAACGGGGTCGGGAAAGACACACACGATGCATGGATCGGCAAGTGAAGCAGGCGTGATTCCCAGAGCTGTCCATGATGTGTTTGCGAATTTGAAGCCGAAGCAACGAGTGTTGGTTTCGTATCTCGAGATCTACCAAGAAAAAGTATACGATTTGCTCGTGGAACAGAATGTTGCTATTGTTTCGTCGTCCTCGATTGTCGTGGGCATGAGTGAAAAAGAAAGAGATAAGAGACCGGAGCTTCCGCTACGAGACGATGGATCTGGAAACGTGGTTGTGGCGGATCTTACGCACAAGTCGTTGCAGTTCAAAGAGGAGTTCGCAATGCTGTTTGAGAAGGCGCAGAAGTTCCGAAAGGTTGCGGGAACAAAGTGCAATGCACAGTCTTCGAGATCCCATGCAGTCTTGGAATTGCAGGTTGTTCCAAGCGGTGGAAAGGTGGTTCTTGTGGATCTCGCGGGTTGCGAAGACAATCGAAAGACGGGAAACGTTGGAATTCGGCTCGCAGAGAGTTCCGCAATCAACATCAGTTTGTTTACTCTTGGAAAGGTCATCCATTCGCTGCAAGAACCAGAAAAGACCATGAGAATTCCGTATCGGGACTCAAAACTAACAAGGCTTCTCCAAGATTCTCTCGGTGGGACTGCACAGACACTCATGATCGCAACGCTTTCGCCGAGCCCCCTCTACTGCCAGGGCACGCTTCATGTGCTGCAGTACGCAGCAAAGACACGCTCGATTGAAAATCACATCCAACAGGTGCAGAACAACATGTCAGGGAGGCTGCTGGAAGAGAGAAAGGAAAAGACCAGGGAGGAGGAATTGCGACAGTGGAGAGAGAAGCACGGCGGAGGTAAGAGCTCTGCAGCAGCTGGACCTTCTAACACTGGTGTTTCTCTTGCTGGTTCCTTGAAGCGCCCTCTGCAGGAATCCAACTCGGCAGTAGTGGCCTCCTCAGCACCGGCTTCAAAAATGGCAAAGACCGCCCTTGGCGCCCCGAAACAATCGGTCAGCAGCAAAGAGAAAGACCTGCTTTTCTCTCCGCGAGTCGCGAAGGTAGCAAAGGCAGCGGGAGTAGATGCCGGGCGGTTTGAGACACTGGAGCGCAAGGTCGACAGCTTGATGATGGCAATCGGATGTAAGTCAATGCCCAAGTCCGTGATGGACAAGGCAAAGGAACTTGCAGAAATGGTCAAACGAGAGCAATCAATCGAAGAGCAGGTTCGACAGTTGTTGATGGGCGCCAGAACGGCCAAGGACGCCCAGAAGTACCGACGAGCGTTTGATTTATACAGAAAAGCGAGCGAACTCTGCCCGGGGATGGACAAGATTAAGGCGAAAATGTCCAGGTGCTTGGAGCTCGCTCAGGAGCAGGAGGAGAAGCAGCTGGAAATGGAGGATGCACTGTACGAGCCAAAAGAAGACGAGAATGATGTTTCGTTTAGAATTGCAGACGACGCACAGATCGTTGCAGAGGACGATGACGGTGAGGACGACGACGAAACCAACCTGCTCGACAAGAAAAGGAAGACGAAGACGAAGAAGCGGTCTCAAGGCACAAAGAAACGTAATTCATCGCTCAGTTCGGACGGATCTGGGAGATCTTCGGACTGCTCCATGCACAATGAATCTGCGGAAAACGAGAAGCTCGACCTCCCCCGGATTTCCTACGCTGAGATGAGCGAAGATCAGATTGCCAGTGCGGAGCTGTCCTTTTTGGAAGCGCTCAAGAGCGCAGAGAATGAAAAAGAGCTGCGCAAATTCAAGGGCATTGCAAAAGTGCGGGCAGAGCGCATCATGCTTCATCGCGAAAAGTTCGTCTCCGTTCGACAGGACTTCGCCGCCTATGGAATCATGTCCGGAAAGCAACTGCAGACGTTCCTTGAGGAAACCCTACCGCAGTTTTGTCCTGCTGCGTCATCCATTCTTGCAAACACCATGTAATCCGGCCTGCCAACGATCACATCCGCCCTTCCCTTTCTCGCGCGGAAGTTGAAAAGTTGTAATAATACCTATTTACTGACAGAGAAGCTCGCCCTTTTTTCTTCTTTTTTCTCTTTTCCATTCTTCTTTTCAAACATGTTCCCCTCGTTAAGAACTTCCCCATTTAGATATTTTAAAAACACAACGTTGGTGCACCAAAGTACCAAAAAAAATAATATTAAAAATTAAAAAAAAAATACTCTTCCCAAAAAAAACTATTAAAAATAATGATAACTCAGTTCTCATGCGTTCGCAAGAACTTCAATCGAGAAGCCTCGTCAATGTTCCGTGGCTGGCGAGATAGGAGCTCAAAGTCACGGTCGACAGTCCATACGCGAGGATCGCTGTCGTCAATCTTCTTTGACAGGTACAACTCTGCGACATGCGAAAGTCCCGAAACAGCATACAAAACATTAAATACGGCATCCGCCGTCAATGAGAACTTCGCAGCGAGCTGGGTGATTGTGGCTCGAGGGAACCCGCCAACTAAACTCGATCCTGGTGAGATTGTGAGGTGCTCGCCGCCTTTCGAAGACGCGGCTTTTGGAGACGGAGTCGCAGGGGGCGGCGGCACCACGTGATTCTTTCCATTTCCGTGGCCGCCAGACGGCGTTCTTCTTGGAGCAGACGCGGCCAGATCCTTTGCCTCAAGCTCTGGCGCAAGCTTAGCCTTCTTCTTTGGCGGTGCAGCAACTCCTTCTACGGTGAGATTGAACAGGTCTGGATTCTCCGAGAATGGCTCCATGACATCGTCGTGTTTCGAAAACTCCTGAACTCGATGCTCGATCTGTTCCATGTAGTGCAGGATCAGTACAGCAAGCTCCTTGTTCTCCATATGCTCCACGTCCGAGTCTTCGTAGTGCACAAGCTTCTTCCTCCACCGTTCCTGCATGGACTGAGTGGAATGTTCCGTCAGCTTTCGACGCTCTGCGCTTGTCCAAAACTTGATCCCGGAGGGCTTGTGGCGTGACTGAGGACCCAGAATCTTTGCAAACGCAAGAAGTCGTGCATCATCATCCACTGTGTATCCTTTTCTCTTTGTCGACAGGCTCGTCGCAACGACAGATGCAGATCCAGACCCAGGCAGAGACGCACCCACGGTTGCTGTGGTTGCAATTGGAGCGTCTTCGACTTTGGCACGATTCCCTTCTGCAGAAGCGCCAGCTTCCCTGCTCAGTTCCTTCTGCAGCGTCCGTGACGAGGTAGCAAGGTCTTCCTTGTCGATGTCTTGGACTCTGCGCAATGCAATTCTGGCTTCTGCTGGCGTCTTTGGCAGCAAACTGACCTTTCTGCTTTCAAGAGCCCACTGTTTTCTGTACCGCCCATTGATGATGTACTTTCGAATGTCCAAGAGCTGTTTTGCCGCAATGCAGTCGTCGATGAACGAAGGTCGGATCGTCGGAAACGAGGCTTGCGAAGACCGTTTTGCAAGATCAATGAAGATCTCGTCCGTCGCAATGCAATAGGAACACCGGAACATCTCGCTGAGATTCACTTGGCCCCCATGCTCCCGGATCTTCCGCGCCAACTCGGACGCATCTTTGAGAAGCGGCACATAGAAGCACAGCCCAGAGAAAATCGTGGCGCCGTTCCTTGCGTCTTCCGAGTCCTCCTCAGACGATCCCTTCTCTGCCCCGGCGATGCCCTGCTCAGTCAACGTCGACACCAAGCTGCTGCTCGCCTCAGATTTCGGAGAAAGCAGCTTGTTCGCCAGGATCTTCAGCGCAGCAAACACCATTCTTTAAGTATTATTTTTCTTTTCTTTTCTTCCACCCTCCAAAACGCCACTGGAGCACCCGAACAAGGAACCAAAAACAAAAACAAAAAAAAAAGGCCAATTCGAGATTTGAAAAAAAAATTGGAATTACCAACGCCGCCTATAACAAGAAGAAAGAAAATCGTGTTCTTAGCTTCAGCAACAACAATAAAATCAGAATTAATAATCAAAAATTACTGTGAAGGACAAGTATAGTAACGAAACGGATGGTTTTAGCACTTGGATAGAAAGCCCAAGCATGGGTTTGAAAAAAGGTTAGGGTTCGGACTATGGGGTTATTGAACGATTTGGGGTTTGGGGTTTGCGGCGGGTCAAATTAAAAGGGCGCGCAAATCTTTTGGGTTTATGCTTACTGTAGTCTACGATGAATTGTGCTAGTGCTGTATGTTTTCTGTAGTTTTTTCTTTTTTTTCTCTTTGAGGGTTTGATTGTTATATATATATATATTCAGTAAATGACTGAAAAGATGACAGATGGAAGAATGTCGGGGGCAAGGAGGATGATTCGAGCTCCGACACTCTACGACTCTCCACAGACGGTTCATATGTATTTCTATGCGCTCTTCTCACCGAACTCATTGGCACAGTCCTCGCAGGTCTTTACAGTCGATACGGTTGCAGTTCTTCGATTGCTGTACGAGTGCTATCCGTTCAGTCCCGTCGAGCGCGAAGGCATCCGGCGCATCATCACATTCCTCTCGCGCTCGGCTCACTCCAGACCACCGGCGACCTCTTCTTTTTCTTCTCAACCAAACCGTACAGCAGGCAGGAAAAAAAGAAAACACGACGCGGTCGCACAAGAACGACAACAGCAGATGGAAGGAAAAGAAGAAAAAAAAGAAGAGGAGGAGGAGGATGAGCAGAACCAAGAGCTTGCGGCGGCAGCAGCGTATTTCCAGGCGTGTGTCGCTGCTCGACGGCTCATCCCGATTGACCAAGTGCGATCTTCCAAACTCTAAGTCACGGACTCCTTGTACTGTAAAAACCCTGCCCCAATCAGCCATCGGACATCGTAGCGTCCTATCTGCTGTACAGCACATATACAAAAACATATTGACCGGTGTACTGGGCAGTGTGCTGAAATCCCGTATTTGATGCTGTTGTGTGGGCGTTGCGGATCTCTCGAAGACAAGAGTAAGCATCGGCACTACTACTGCCAGTGCATTTATCATAGAGTGTGGGAGTACGGAACACTAAGGAATACAGACAACTGGGGGATTGCAGCTGCATATCTTTATGGGTCGGATACAGCAAGCTCACACAACGACAACAAACAAAGAAACGACAAACAACAACAATCATCAAGGCGTGTTTTGAAAATGGGGAATCAAAGCTCGAATTCGTCGTCGTCGTCCTTGTCTTCATCGGACTCGCCGTCATCCAGATCGCTGGTTCGATCATCACCCCATCCGCCTCCGCCCTCTTCTGCTCAAGCTTCTTCTCATGCGTCTTCTCATCCGCATCATAACCGGTCTTCTTATGGATCTGCGACTTCAGCTAAAACTGTGCTTTTCCACTTGTGCAAAGTGTCGCTGAGCGACTCGCTAGCCTCGATTGCCGTCGCCTTCCAAGTCGACAAGTCTGCTCTCAAGTCTGCAAATCGAATGCTTACGGATTCCTTTGCACATCTGAACTTTCTTTTGGTCCCGGGGCTCCCTGCAAGTGCAAAAAGACTTGCTGCCCGGATAGGTACCTCTTCACATTGTGCGGCGGCGGCGGCAGGGGCATTTTGTGAGCCCTCGGCGGGTACGGAAGTGTCAAGTTTGGATATGCAAATGAACGTGTGGATTGAGAATGCACAGCGTCGAAAACGAGAACACGGGTCTCTGTCAAAGAAGCTGAAGAAGAGACAAGAGATTGTCAACGAGGATGGCGATGGTGGTGGCGGTGGTGGTTGCGAGAATGAGATTGGAAAGGAAGACCTGTACAAAGACTACTTCCTGACGGTTACCCAAGACGGGAAACTTGTGCTTCACGCATACTGTTTACGTTCCGACTACCTGTCGACTGTCGACGAAAAGTACCAGCCGAATGACGGACTGTGCGACTTTTGGGTGTCGTGCTCGGACATTGAATCTGCCAGTATCGTGCAGTCACAAGAATCGTTAAGTGGCCAGTTTGTGCTTCCTCCGTACTCGAATTACTACTACATTAACAGCAGCTATAGTAGCAGTCCCTCCAATGAGAATTCCGGGTCTGATGCCGAAGAGGGTCATGAACAGACCAGTTCGAAAAGTACGAATCCGGACAAGCGTAAGACGAAGCGCAAAAAGAAAAAGTGCAAGAGAGGCATTCTGATTAAAGTGAAGGGCATCCGAGCTCCATTGGTTGCGTACTGCCTGGACCCCGAAGAAGTCCAAGAACTGATTATGGAAGAAGCACTCGATGCCGAATCCACCCTCTCGGCTTCAGCCCCCGTCGCTGCATCCGCTCCCTTGAACAGCATCAGCTATGTCCAATCTGGGTCGCCTGCTTCGACCAAGAGATCCGTGCAGAGAAACGGATGAATCATGGACTCCCCCATCCCCACGATGTATCATTGCTGCGTTTGCGCAACCACGAAGCGAATAGAACAAATAAACGCCTGTTAGTAAATACACTGATCCGTGCTACTTGTTGCTCATCGGTATTGCTACTTGCCAGTTACTCGACCGAAAAAGGAGACCTCCTCGCCGGTCCTCAAAGTTCCAACACCCCCTGAATCAACTCCCAAATGCTGCGGAGTGCGGATAGGATGCTGTCAGTGTGGCAGCTGAACTCGCAAAAAAAGGAGCAGGAAGGAGGGAAAGCGGTTTTGTAATGTTTTTGGAGAGCTGATGAGCAGAAGCTACGGGTACGTTTTCGAAGTGAAAAAAGTGCGCTTGGACGAGCGTCGAAGCAGAAGCAGTTCGTCCAAACGGATTCTCTCAATCTCTTTTGTTTCCCTCCCCCCCTTCATCCTCCCCTTCATCCCCCCCCCCCCCTTCCGAGAAGGAAGCCTTTGACGTGTCGTGGTCTTTTTCTTTTTTCTTTTCCTTTCTTTGCTGCATCGCAGATATCAACAGCAATAATCAAGAAGAATAGTATCTAAATCCATGAGCACAACTCGTCGTTCGCCACCGCAGACGAAAAGCAGTGTGCAAAAATCGTTCCTCGAGATTTCAGGAATTCAAACGGGTGTGAACGTATCGTATGGAAGTTACGGCAACAGCTCTCCGGTTTCGCGAGCTCAGAGTTCACATTCGCCAACTCGGCCGGGTCGCACTGCACCTCTAGTATCCGCCGGTAGCCCATCTCGCGTTTTAGTGGACATCTCAAAAGTAGCTCCTGCAAAGAGCGCCGTTCGGCCAAGTACTTCGGCCGGTTTTGCACCGCAGAGTTCTCGGCATCGCCTGAGCCATGCATCTTCGTCGGCCAGCATAAAATCCCATTCTCGGCTTTCGAACATGGTGGCATCCTCTCGGAATGGCGACAGCACCGGCTTCGGTGCGTTCGATCCAGAATCTCTTGTCGCGCACAGTCTGCTCTCGCTGCCATCTCGAGTCGACGCGCTAGACGACGCAGCAAAATTCACCAGCGCTTTGCTTGATGCCGGGAATGACAACTTGGAAGCGGACGAGAATCGCGTTGAAACTGCAGATCTGAAAAAGGCTGCGTTGGCGCTCGTGCACTGGACGACACTCAAGCCAGATCCACAGAGAATCCCTCTGCCTGCTTCTGTGACCCCATTTAAAACGGCATGCACCAAGACCGCGTCGTTCATGATCACCACACTGGGAGATCTGCTGTTCTGGGGCACCTTTCAGAATATATACTCGGATGCACCGACCGTTGTGACGATGGCAAGTGTTTCAGGTCGCAAGTTTAAGTGCATCGCGGCGAGCGAGTTCCGCATTGGGCTCGTCACCAATTACGATGAAGTTATTATACTTGATGACGAGTCGGTGGCAGCGGATGCAGAATCGCGAAGAGAGTCCTTTGAGCAATCGTTTGGGTCGCATGTGTCGTCTTTTCGACTGAAGAAGCCGCGCATTGTTCGAGTGCGCATTGAGATTCCACAGCATAACCTTGCTTTTGGAACAATGGAGCATCCTTCTGGTCGAACGGCGGGTGGAAGACACGACCCAAAGAACTACGGAATGATGAGGGCCAGCATTGTGGCGACGGAGTTGATCATTCGCAAAATTGCTCTCGACGAAGACCATCTGCTTGTTCTGTCTTCCGACGGTCAAGTCTACGGCATGGGCAACAATCACTCGGGCCAAATTGGAATTCATGGCCTAGCATCCGACCATCTGCTGCCCGTCTCTTTCCTGGATACCAATGTTCGCATCAAGGACTTTTGCACCTCGCACTACCATTCCATATTCTTGACTGCGGAGGGCTATGTGTACGTGGCCGGAGACAACTCGAATGGTGCATTGGGGCTTGTGGATCGAGAGACTGTCATCCGCACACCGACCATCTTGCGTTACTTTCGGGACCATTCTCTCATCGTCCAGTCAATCGCGTGTGGCTTCAATCATTCGCTGTTCATGACCTCTGGACATTCTCCACAGCTGTTCACCTGCGGGCTGAATTCGCAGGGGCAGTGTGGGTGGGGATCCAAGGCACGGATGCGCTCGGTGCCTACACGAGTCCATGTACCCAATCTGGAATCCATCTTTGCGAGCGGAGAGGTTTCCTATGCGGTTGCAATGTCTAAAGGCGTGCTGTGCTCGCTCCAATGGGATCGAGTTGTCCCTGTGCTGTCTGCGAGTGTTTTTGATTACTCGATTGGAGGAGTGCAGCGGGTGTTGATTGCAGAGATCAAAGGAGGAGCTGTCAGGGACAAGACCATCAGCCAGTCGGACATGTCTGCCATGGAGTACACTCGCCCATTCGAGCTTGACAATTCGAGCGGCCTCGCGACTTCCAGATCGTCGATTTCCGCCCATCGTGTCGTATCGCCAAAAAAACCCAGAGGAAAACTCCGAAAACCCGATCCTATCTATTCGATAGCGCCGATGTCGCTCTGGACAGACATCGCACAACTGAATGAATCTTTACATGCCTTGGTTCACGCCACCGCGGCGACTTTTCCACGACTGGCGAGCGACATTGCCTCCGAGGTCTCGACTGCGTTTGGACGTGATCGCAAGGAGAACTGGGGTGGCTATAACCGTCCAGATCAGTATTCGCTGTTTGCAGGCCAAAAAGACGAACGGACGCAAGAAGTCGAATGGACTCGGGAAATGGGGCGCATCTGCGGCTGGGACGAAACGCACTTTGAGAATTGGTGCATTGACGCGGGTGTTCAGTAGTGCTGTCCTTTCTGCATTGTAACCCCGTGAAGAAAAGAGAGAGGGGCAGGAGGGAAGAAAAGAAGAAAAATCCATGTTTCATTAATCATTCTGTACAATAACCTGAGTTGTGTCACAATTCATACCATTCCTTTTTCTTTTTCTCCGTCAAACAACCCACCAGGTCAGATGTGCTGGGAATGAATGCGGAACCGATGCGACAAATGCTCTTGTTTTGCTTTTGCTTTGTGTTTTTGCTTTTGATTTGATTCAACAGATTATTCACGATTTGTAAAGCCAGGCGTCCCATTCTTGCTTGGCCTTCTTGCGCGCCATGGCCTCTTCTGCAGCCCATCGTTCCCGGATCCTTGCAGCATACCGCTCCGTCACCTTGCTTGCAGAAGAAGGACGAAATGGAACTTCTTTGAGCGCCTCCTCTTTTGCACTCTTCACCAGGACATCGTGGTGCAGCCTGCGACTCTTGACATCCTCGCCCCCCAGCCTCTCCCACACTGGTGTGGATCCTCTTTCAAGATTCTTGCTCACTGCCGTGATTTGTGGCACCTCCCGAAGCTCCAACAAGTCGTCTTCTTTTTCATAGGAAGGATCCGTAACCTCTGTGACAAACTTTCGCTTCCGTTCACGCTCCACACCCTGCTGGTACAGTCTTGAAAACACGGACCGAGGAGTACCGGGCGGCGACTTTGCACGCTTCTGTTCAGCATGCAAAATGCTCGATTTTGACAGATCAGGATGGAAAGAATACCCATTGAATCGCCCGGAAATAACAGGATCGTTGTCCCGAGGATGCGTCTTGATGGGAGAGGCATGCAGCCGCTCGTGTGCAGGACTTTTTGTGCGTCCTGGGTTCGGAGATTTGGGTGTGTGCGCAGGAGGTCGCTCTCCGCTAGCCTTGTTCCAGACAGGAGGCATGTGTTTTTTCGAATAGGACTCTGTCTTCTCCTTGTATAACTTTTCGAAAACCCCTGCGCCGTTTGAAGAAGCGACAGAACTGTTCACGAGCGATGGTGAAGACGAGCGGAATGATTTTGCAGAGGATGCTGAAATTGCGGTTGAAGTCGACGACGCATGCGAACACGGCGATCGTGCAGATTGTGAGCTGGGGACCGGGCTGTACTTCTTTGCGAGGTCGTAAAGCCGGTCAAACACTTCAGCAGAAGAAGAAGACGAAGAAGAAGCCGGTTGTTTCGAGGTTGGTGGCTGCATGGAAGAAGAGGAGTTTAACAACTTTTTTGGTTTTGGCGTCTTTTTTTGGCTGGACGCTAATGGCTTTGCACCAACTTCCCTCAGAGCATCGTCCAAGTACGAGAAGTCCGTAAGTGCATTCCAATTGACAGTAACCTTGACTTGCGAAAGATCCAGCATGTATGCGGGAACAGAAGCCTTGTTGGGCTTCGTCTCTGCAGAGCTTTCCTTCTTTATCTTCTTCTTCTTCTTCTTTTTCTTCTTTGGTTCTGCAGACTGCAAAGAGGACGCTTCAGCACCAACACCACGAGTGTCATTTCCCACATTGCTCCTCGGCGCACAGGACAACGACGACAGCGATGATGATGATGATAATGATGATGATGATGATGATGATGATGATGATGCACAGCACAGTGCAGAATCGAGTTCGGAAAGCTCCTTTTCAAGCAAGTCCTCCTGTGCTTCGAAATACGAAGCTTCCTTCCTGTACTCTTGCAGAATCTTTTGCAAATCCACTGTTTCACTCATTGGAGTTATCGCGCAATCCAAAACATCCGAGGGAGATCAGCAAGAAAGAAAGGGAACAATTCAGACTCGGAAATACTTGTCGATGCTGTCGATGCTGTCGATGTTGTCGAGCTCGGGGTACAGCAGCATGTGCGTTTTGTCGTTGCAAAATGTTCCGCAGCGCTCTGTTGAAGTCGTGAAAAAAGCAGGCGTTGGAGGATGCACCTATCTTAAGTGATATTTACTACAGCGGGTGGCGGTGAAGCTATACAAAAATTGGAATTGGGAACTGGGGTGTCTTTGGCGGCGAACTGAGTGGGGTTACGACCCAGTTGTGGAACCACGCGCCGAGTTTTTCAGACTAGAAGACGATTCTTCGCGAGTCGACGGGTACATGCCTGGAGTCGGCTTCTTTGCGCCGTCTGTGTTTGCTGCCGCTGGTTTTTTGACTTCGGCGGGCTTTTCGGCTGCCTTCTTTGCCGTGGCTGCTTTGGGAGCTGGGGCCGCGGCTGGGGCTGCTTTAGAAGCTGGGGCTGGAGCAGGAGCACTCTTTCCGGCCTTGGCGCCAGAACTTGGTTTGCTACTCTTTGATGCGGCTGCACTTTCGGGTTTCTTCGTCGTGGGACCCCCGTTGAGAATTGCTTGCTGGATTGCCTCTTTTTCCTTCTTGGCTGCAGACATTTGCGTTTGAACATCACGAATTGCCTTTTCATAGAATTCTGCCATCTTTGCATAATTCTGGAGCTGGGCTTCGTACTCGGCCCTCAGGTCCAGCTTCGCATTGCCGCCTTCAAACCGTCTCGCAAAATCAGCCTCCATTTCCGCACGCTTCTCTGACTCTTCCTGGTACTTCTTCTCGAGCTTCTCAATGTCTCTCGCAATCTCGTCTTGCACCTTCTTCTTTTCCAGCTCCTTCTCGACGATCTTTTCGTTGAATTGTGATGTTCTCTTCTTCTCTGCTTCGATCGTTTCGAGGATCTGCTTTCGCGTCGATTCTTGCTCTGCTCGAAGCATTCGCATCAAATCCTCGTCGTCTGCTACTTTGCCTTCTTCGTTCTGCCGCTCCTTCCGTACTTTCGTAAGTTCATCTCGAGCAAGCTGCAGCTTGTCTCCAATGAAGTTCAGACGTGCAATTTCGCGCTCCAACCGCTTCGGCTCTCGTTCACGTTTTCGAGCCCGGTTGGCTTCGCAGTGCTTCTGAATCACCGTCAAGGATGCAAGATCGAGCTGGTTTCCTTTCAAATCCACGGTTTGAATAACGGGATTGCGAACAATCTCCCGCGCAATGATGCGGCCTCCAATGGGTGTCACATGATTGCCGCGAAGAGATATGGAGAACAGCGCATACAGAGTGAGTGAAAGTGCCCCCTCATCACCAATCTTGCAGTCCTCCAACGACAAGTGGGAAAAGTGAGCCAGGCCTCGCGCAAGAGAAACTGCACCAGCATCACGAATACCGTTTCCATCGAGTCGCAAGCGATGAATGTTTCCGAGCTGCGGGATGTCGCGAGAACAGTCACAGTACGGACAAGGAGGGGGCTGTGTACTCTCTGATTGAAGCGAGGCAAACTCGATCGCAGCTTGCGAAAAGGCTTCTGCCGCTACCGCAGTGACGCCGCACCGCGCCAAGGACAACTCGTGGCAGCCTGGGAGCTCAGACAAGGCTATAGCAGCTTCGTCACCAAGAACATTGTCCGACAGGTCCATGTACTCAAGGCACAAATTCTTTTCCTGGAGTGAGCGCACGAGAACCACGACACCGTCTCCCATGATGCGATTAGCAGACAGATTCAAAACTCGGAGACCTGGAATGCCGCTTTGCGAAATGGCGTATGCCAACGCCGCCAAAAAGTCGTCTGACAAGAAATTCTGTCGAAAGTCCAGAACAGTGAGTGCAGTATTGAATTCCAGCGCCTTCGGGATTAGCAATGCCAAAGGGGCACATAAACCACACTCTCGAGCGACCAGCGATTGCACAGAGATCTGCTGAGCTCCGGTCTTTTTCGGCGGAGACGATCCATTTGAAGACCCATAGTGCGATTGCTGCGGGGATCCATCCAGTGTGCTTCGCGGTGACATCATGCGCTGGTTGTGCGACAGCGATTTTGCGGTATTCTTCATTGGAGACGAGGAGGACAGAGCCTGCGACGGCGGTGGTGGTCCAGTTGATACAGCCAAACTCGCCGCCATTGCATGCACAATCTGCTCTTCGCCAACCACGCTACAATGCGACACATTCCACGACAAGACGCAGACGGACTCCATAAGAAGAGAGATGGCATGCGCTCCTACCGGATTGTTTGCGATCGACAGCTCGTCAAGTGCAAAGGACTCTCCTTGGGAAGCCGTGAGCGTCGCGAGAGACTTTGCGAGGGCGATGGCACCTTGGCTCGTAATGTCATTGTCGTCGAGAAAGACGCTTTTGGTTCGCGGTGAAATCGCATACGCCAAGGCAGTCACACCGTTATCCTTGATTCGATTGTTTCGTACGTCAATGACCACCAATGCTGGAATGCTGGCTGGCGCCAGTTGCTGCTGCTCGGGAGAGGATGGCGTGCTGGGAACTCCATAGCTATTCTGAACGGAAGTAGACCCGTTCGCAGATATCGTTGTCTGGTTGGAATTCTGGAATTGCTGCGCATGTGCTTGCTGCGGAACCGTTGAACTGAACAACTTTGCGAGTGCAACGCAGGTTCTTGATCCGATTCTGGCGTTCGAGAGAATGAGCTCGCCTTTTTGAAACGCTGGATTCATCCATGAAAGAAACCGAGCTTCGATCTCTGGAGAAGTCCGAAGATGCAAGTCCGTCAGATACGCTTCAAAAACATCTCGATACAGAAATGGGATGGTCGACACATGCTGCTGCTGAGGTTGCTGAGGTTGTTGTTGCTGCTGTTGCGTGCTGCTCGATCCTTTAGCAGATCTAGTGGCAGTGTTTGCTTGGGATGTCGAAGGCCGAAACATTGCTCAAGACCTTCTTTTGTTGTACCTTTTTTTTTTAAATATAAAAAAAAAATAGTCAATAAGAAGAAGCGATCAGACACGTGTTTAAAAATGCTTTATAAACAACAACAGCAGAAAGAAGTTTCAATTCCAAGAACTTTAAAGAAATCCATATCAAATTAAAAGAGGTTTCAGAAACCTCAACATAAGAAAGAACTGTTTCTCCTCCTTGCAAACGATCTCGTCGGATTTTCTGCTCGACATGTCTGTCCGAAACGGCGGGCTACATGTGAGCAGCTTCATAAAGACGGTCATGTCCATCCGCATCAGCCTTGTTCCAGTATCGGCAGACTGGCACACCCCCCACCTCCTGTTTCTTTTCCTTTGGGCCTGTTGTGTGTGACGCACAGGGAAGGAATCGCCTACATTATCCACTGAACATGCATATCTACGAATAGTCATGCGTAATCAATGTTGCAACCCGGGCCATGTCGCCATGGACGGGAAGGGGGGATAGGCCGCAACACACCTCACGGCGCTCTTCAGATAAATGCTCCGCGCTCCGTTCCCAATCTCGATCAATCGGTGAGCCACTTTCTCAGCATGACACGTTGTTCCTGAGAAGGGTGCATTTTGATTCTGACGGCCCTAGCAGCAGGCGCTTTCGTGTCCGCAGTTGCAGCGATTGATGCAACTGGAGATACGAGAGTAGGAAGAGGCGGTAGGCGTAGTGACACGTGGTCTCTTAGTAGGTCTGCGGGACCTAGGAGGCCCTGTATCGGGTGGCGTGGGCGTAGGCGAATGCGTCATCCCAGCACACTCACGCCCATATTTGAATTAATAAAGCGGAACCAACGAATGATAGAATTGATGGCTACGGATGCTGCGTTAAAGAGCGTCGAAAATGCGGAGCCTGTGTCACCGGCTGAATTTTGGCCGAGCGTGCATAAGCACGAGTTCCCTGTGAAACAAAACGTGCTAGTGTCGGCCAGTATTGACCGTGTCTGTTTATGTATGCTTCCGTATATGCATGACAATGGTGTGTTATTAATCAACGGTTGCAGGGAAGCTGCAGAATGAGATGCGAAAAGGGCTGCAGCGCTCTCGTCAACGACGGGAAAGCACTAAGAGACTTTCATCGAACAGACTGCGACGAATGCTTTTAATGAAGAAATATTTCAACAAAGAACAGTTCACGAGAGCAGCATTTTTATTATTATTATTCTTTTATGAAAATGAAACAACATAACTGGTGACTGCATTGCTGGTGCAATCTGCATTCGTTTGCAGGTGCACAGAACAAATAGACTGAAGAGGATTTGCTGCGCCTTCCTTTGTAAAATCGGAACCAAAACCTGTTACGCTACAGCATTGGTCTTCTTTTTTCCTAGCTGCAACGTCACCTTTTCCGGATCTGTTTCTTCGGGCCGGGAGTCCACCTTTCGCTTGGACTCCCAGGTGTACGCAGGACAGCTGCCGATTCCCTTTACATCGAGCGATGTAGGCTGTTTGTAAATATACATGTGGTTCGTTTGTTCGAACGTCTTGCTGTCGACAAGAATCCCGTTGACAGCGGAGAGAGACTGGAGCCTGCTTGCCAGATTCACTGTGTTGCCCCAGATGTCCCAGTGGGGACGCTCGGGATCAATGCATCCGGAAAGGACGTTCCCTGTGGCAATTCCAACCCGGATGCCAACTTCCTCGCTGCTGACCATGTATCGAACCATATCGTTTCCAACCTCAACTGCGCGGACAGGGGCATCCATGTACCTCGGGGCCACAGCTCCGCAAACTCCCATCCAGCAGTCTCCGATCGTCTTGACTTTCTCCACTCCGTACTTTTTCGCGATGATGTCAAAGACTTTGAAAATCCGTGAAAGGAGTTCGACGACCTGAACTGGGGTGTGCACAGCCGCAAAGTTAGAGAACTGCACAATGTCCGCGAAAATGACCGTTGCTTCTGAGAGATCTGCGATTCTTTCGTCGCCTGCTTTGAGACGGTCTGTCACTGTCTTGGGCATCATCGACTCGAAGATTCTGCGGATCTTGTCAAGTTCCAACTCCTTACTCATATCCTGGATGAAGCCAAGGAACACCGAACCTCCATTCATGTCGTCCAGCTCCTGAATACGAAGTTGCATCGGGAACAGATCACCGTTCTTCTTCTTGCCTTTCACGCCGTGTCTCTTTTCCATGATGATCCTGCGACATTTCGTCTGGACGTACCGCTTCAAGTAATAGTCATGCTTGGCCGCAATGTGGTCTTCCATCAGCAGTTTGATGTTGAAGCCGATGAGCTCCCATCGCTCATAGTTGAAGAGCTCGAGAGTTTCTCGATTGACGGATCGAATTTGACCCTTCGCATCGATCATCACAACCGGGAACAAACAGCCTTCCGCAAACCGATCCAGCAAGATTTGAAACTGTCGAAATCTTGCAAATTCAGAAAACTGCGTACTTCCAACAGTGTTTCCAGACACGACGGACGCCAAATCGTCACGGTCCTCGTCTTCTTGTCGCATGTTTTGAAGCTCCTCAAAAAGATAAGAGAGATTCTGATCATCGGACTCGGACATTGAGGACGTCTTTTGCATCACAGGACATCCCCCCGGTCCGCCGCCAGCCCCGGCTCGCGTGGTGCCTGTGCTGCCGTGCATCACCGGACATCCTCCCGTGAAAGGGCTCTTCTTTCCACCGCCGCCTGCGCTGACAGGCGACTGTTGCAAGGGGGACCCGGGCTCCGCGGCTTTAATGTAGCTGCTCTTTTTCATAGCGCTTCCATGTGATTGCTTGGCGTCCGAGACAGGAGGTGCTTCGTGTTCGGACTGCATCTCGTCTTGCTGGTCGGCCCCAGGCATCGCCTCGTCTGGAGATCGAGAGCGGTTCATGTGAGAAGAAAGTCTCGAGCGCGTTCGGGAAACTGGCAACAGATTCTCGTTGTGCGCCGACGACGCCACATCGGCGGCACTGTTGTGATTCGAGCTGGAGATTTCCATTTTCTTTTTTTCTTTTTTCGATTGCTGTTGTTGTACTGGATTGTTGGTGACAAAATAAACGCAGTTGACAAACAGGAAGAACAAATCGTAGCGCATCCAGTGCTCTCTGTGCTTTTAAACCCTTTCCGAATCCCGAAAGCCCTCTTGTAAAAAAGATGTCGCATTCCGTCATGAAACGGCAGGCCAGCACGCCAAACATCGCATACGAACATCAAACATATAGTTCTACCAATGCGATCAAAGAAAATTCTGATCCGCTGCGACGACAGAAAATCGTGCTTCCGCTTTAATTGTTTCAAGGAATTTCGTTCTGTTTGCTTCTACCGATACCGCCGCCCGAGAGAGCGCAGTCCGCCTCATTGAATCCAACTCCGCACAGTGCCTGCACCACTGGACAGGAATGGGTGTCCTTTTCATCGCTCTGCTTTCACAACTTTTGCTGTGCCAACGAGCCGGTGACTTCCGAAAATGACAACGCAGTTCCGCAACGAGAAATGCTAGCAAAAACTTCTTCCCGTGCAGTTGCACAAAACCGTTCTCGTCAGACTGGTGCGTCTGCATTGGGGAATCTGTACAGGTGAATCTGCATCGGTGAAAATGGATGGCAACCTGACAGGAATGAATGGAGTAAGTGGCAAAAAAAAAAAAACAAGGAAGAGCGCAGCCTGATCCGACGCGCATTGCAGAGTTGCTTCCGAGCACCGGAGACCAGCAGACGTCGTTGCGAGACCCAAACCGGCCGCAGCGGCTCCAAAGTCCAAGGCTCCTCTCCCCGAAAAGGCGTGCACGGTGTGCTGGTGACCTGCGGAACCCAAGAGAAGCCATACTGCAGCGTCTGTGAAATGGCTCGCTTTGGCACGTTCGCTGTGATTTAAGAGCGATGCGACTTGTGTGCAAACCGATACGGAGCCCCCCCCCCAAACACACACACAATCACCAAGAAGAAAATGCTATCTATCACCTTATTTTAATTATCACTGCAACACTGACAATTCACAGAGGGGGGGGACTATGAAAATGTACATGAAAGCAAAGAAGTGCATTGATATCCTACTTATGTTGGTGGGCCAGAGACGAAACAATTCCCTGTTTGTAGTCTTCAAAATCACCCGGAAACTTGTCCACAGACTCGCCATTGGCATAGAGAATTTCATTACAGACTGCGCTGATGACCAGCTCGTCGTGTGAGACCATGATCAACCCTCCGTTCCACTGTGTGAGGGAGTCGATCAGGGCTTGGACGGTCTCCATGTCGAGGTGGTTTGTCGGCTCATCCAACAACAAAATGTGCGGCATTGTCAGCGCAATTGCAGCAAATGCCACACGGCACTTCTGACCACCAGACAGGGTGTAGAGCGGCTGAAGCGCAGTGTCACCAGAGATTCCAAATGTTCCCAGTTGGGCACGGAGCCGCTCGGGATTCATGCGAGGGAACTGACTGCACATGTTCTCGAGCGCAGACATGTGGATGCTCAAGGAATCAGTACTGTGCTGGGTAAACAATGAAATACGAATCTTGCTGGACTTCCACACAGACCCGCGAGTCGGTTGCAAATCGCCAGCCAAAATATGAAGCAGTGTCGTCTTCCCGGTACCATTGGCACCGACAATGGCAATGCGCGAGTCGAGAGTGATGTTGCAGTTAAAGTTCGAAAACAAGGGCTTCGCGTCCTTGTTGTATGCGAATGCAACGTCAAACGCTTGCAAAAGCGGCGGATTCAAAATCTCTTCAATCTGCGGAAATGAAAAGTGGATAGAAGGATCCAAGGAAACGGTGGATGACACTCCCATCTTTTCCAACACCTTCAAACGAGACTGCGCCAACTTTGCAGTCGACGGCCGGCTGCGGTTCTGGTCGATAAACTCCATCAGCCGCGCCTTTTGCTTCTCCTGGTTCTCGTTCTGCTTGCTCTGCGACACCAGTTCTTGCTGCCTCGCAATATCAAACGTCGAATAATTTCCGTGGTAGAGTTTCAGCTTCTTGCCCTGAAGGTAGACGATGTCCGTAACGACAGAATTCAGGAAGTTTTGAGAGTGCGACACAACAATCAACGACTTTGTCCACGACTTCAGGAACCCTTCCAACCAAAAGACGGCATGAAGATCGAGATGGTTCGTCGGCTCGTCAAGAAGCAAAACATCCGGCGACACAAACAACGCACGAGCAAGCGCAACACGCATCTTCCACCCACCTGACAAGTTTCGCGTCGGAAAATGCATGGTTTCCAGTGTGAACTGCAAACCCGACAGAATCTCCGTTGCACGAACAACAGACATGTCAATTTCCAGCTCGGACATCCGATCATAGACGTTCTTCAGCTTGTCTGCCGGTGCATCTGGATCCGCAAGCAAACGGGCCTCTTCCTTCAACAGAAACGCTCGCTCTCGATCACTCGCAAGCACGGTCTCCAACGCAGACATATCGTCACCCATGATTTCTTGCTCAACGTGCAAAATCTGCAAGTTCTTCGGCACACCCTCCAGTTCGTACTCTGCGATTCGACGCAAAAGCGTGGTCTTTCCAGTACCATTTCGACCGATTAAACCGTAGCGGCGGCCATAACCAATTGTCAAGGACGTGTCGTCGAGCAGTTTGAGGTTGCCGACTGTGAGATCGAAGTTCGAGCAGATAATGTCCTTTGATCCACCAGAAGACTCGTTGTTTCGTCTCAGGAACTGATTCTCTGCAATGCGTTCTTGGGCAGCTCTTCGCTCTTCCAAGTGCTTGAAATACTGTGCAAGTCTCTGCGATTCGTCTGTTGCCTTTGAGGACGACACGCCCTTCTGCTTCTCCTTTTTCCGGTTCGCAACAGTCGCGTCCCAGTCTTTGAGCTCTTGATTTGCATTTCCTGTCGTCGTCTTCCGCTGTTCTCGTTGCAACCTTGCTTCAAGCAACGATGCCTCTATACTCACCGATCTTTCCAGGGAGACACCGTCCGCGAGACAGAGATCCTCCTCAGTCAGCTGCAGCTTTCCTGTCTTTTCCGGGCCAAGAATCCCGGCTTTCGACAGCTTCTGAAAGATCGCGCTTGAAACCGCGTGTGACTCTTCAACTGTTTTCCCAACACCAGCATCGTGCAGAAACTGCGAAACCAGAGAAATCGTCTCTGATCTTGGAACTTCAATTCCTGATGAACATGTGTACACGATTAGGTCCAGCATGTAGTCCAAAACATGCTGCTCGATCATCTGAAACCCTTTCGGCCCAACAGTTTCGGAAACGTGCCCGCGAATCTCCTGTGATGTCGTCATTATGCCACCACACCACACCACACCACACCACACCACACCAGATCAGATCAGACTTAAATATAGATGTAACAAAATAAAATAAAATTAGAAAATCCTTTTGCTGTTGAAAACAGCATCAAACTTCGCCAACTCCCAAAGAGGGACAGAGAGAACACAGAGAGAGAGAGAGAGAGCACACAAACTCGAAGAGCGAATGTTTTTTATAAGTGATTATGATTTTGGGTTTTCGTTTTATACTTTGGCAATTCGCACTGCGAGATTTCTGTCTAATTTCTTCGTTGTAATTTTTAATAATATTTTTTTTTCAATCCAATTCGATACGCTTGTTACTGTGGTCGATTCTGGAAGACGGAGGAAAATGGCTCTAGACTGTGCAAAGGTGTGTGGTCGTCTTTGGGATGCGATCGAGTCGGTTCGACACACAGAATCCTTCGGAAGGCTCGTGGACTCTCTGGCGTTTCCGATCCTTGGGTATCAGAATTCACGAGATTGGCTTGTGGATGTTGACCCGACATGGGCGCCGGAGCGCTCTGTCTCGGGTCGTGCCGAGACCGATAAGATCCTTTCAACCGTCCTATCCGTACTTGACGATATCCAGAAGAGCACAGCCCTTTCGTCTGCATCTGCATCTGCATCTGCAATGCTAGCTTTGCCATTGTCGCTGTTAACAAAGGTTCGCCCACTCGCGGATGCTGCGAGGTCTGTTCTCGTTACCGTTGCAGAGAAACTGGATAAGAAATATGTCAAAATTGTGCAAATGTACGTCTCTGTGCTCGAACGGATGGACACCAATGACTTTGCAAAGCTGGACAGCGATCGCCAGCAGCTGACGGACTTGTGGATTCTGGTGTGCAACATGAAAAAAGTGGAGAATGGGTCGACATTGTCTTTGTTGTACCCATTGCTGAAAATCGTGCTTGCCGATGGCCAAAACTACGTGTTCACCACGGCGGATCAGATGGAGAGTTTGCGATTGGTGCGGCTCTTGTCTTGCAGTGCAGATGCTTCCAGCTGGGAACGAAACGATGTTTGCTACACGCTGTTCGATTTCTTGGAGTACGGAAGCCCTTCCTTGTTTCATCAAGTTGCGGAGGCTGTGCAAGAACTTGTATCATGCGTGTTTCCCCGTGACGTGGAACAGACTCAGTCTGGTAAGAATCGACCGAATGTTGTGGAAGCGATCGCCAGCGGATTTCTTTCCTCAAAGTCTTTTACGGTTCAAACATCCCTCCGTCTCCTTTCTCCCCTTCTTCCTCAGATTTCAAGGATTGGCGACATGCAGCTTCTCCGGTATGTGGTTTTGCGTCTGTTGTTCGTGGATAATGCTGACGCAGCTCTGGAAACATTGCCAAAGGCAGACCGACAGTCTGCTTTTGCAAAAATGGAGGCCGAGAATGTATGGGATCTGTTGGCTCCTCACGCGCTTCACGAGAATTTTGTGAAGGTGCTGGGCAGTTGTCTGGAACAGTCTCCAAAGGCGGCGACAGGCGTTCTAGCCTGCATCATAGAAACGGCAAGGGAGCGGATCGCTGAATATCCTGAGATTATGAGGCTGGCAGATGCTTCTGCTCAGGATTCCGAGAATGCCAAATATGCCCAGTCGATTCTAGTGAACTTGACCAAAGCGATGACCAGCATCGCGACCACATTCACTGTAGACGGCAAATCTTGTCTCGAAAGCTTTGCTTCTCTGCTGATGGACCATGTTACTTCCCTGACCGATGTCCTCGTATCGGATGCGTTTGTAGAATGCGCGCTGGCAGTTCTGCAAAGGCATCTCCCTGCTGTCCTTGGCACCCCGAAAGACAATCATGAAGATCTGGTGGAGATCTATGGTGCTCCGTTGAATGCTGGTGTTGGTGCTCGTCCTGTTGCTCGGCATATCGCAATTGCGGTGAGATGTTTGGCAGAGATTTCAATCTTACTGCCGGCCGAACACCCGTCGATTTTGTACATTCTTGACTATGTCGCAGTGTCTTTTGAATACGACTGCATGGACGAAGAGGTGCAACAAATCTGTCGCGATGCGGTGTCCAATTTGTTTCGCCACATTCGTTTATGTGGTATGACAGTTGATGTTTCGGGACTTTTGGAGGATTTCTACAAGGCAATTGTGAATCCGCAGACGTCCGCCCAGAGGAAGCAGAATGCCTGCTTGGGTGTCTGTGCTGTTGTTCATGGCCTTGGGGTTCGGACGCTCGTTTCCGAGGGTCTGATGGACTTGCTTTCAGAACCGTTCAAGAAGAAGAAGAAGAAGACTTCGGGATCCACAGCCGAAATTCAAGCAACCAAATCGGGTTGCTTGGCAATTGCAGCGGCATTGTGGGACACCATGGGCTCGCGACTCGAACCGTTTTTGGACAGTTTCCTTGACTTGGTCCTGAAAGGAACGGCCGATGTGAGCACGGAGACGTTGACAACCAGTATTGTCTCCCGCATTTCCACATTCGGAGCTGTTAAATTGCTCGATATTGTTGTTGCCGGCCTCTCTTCGGATCTTTCGTCAGCTTGGAAAGCAAAAGTGTGTTTGCTTGACATGATCGGTCGCATCACGACGCGCTTCCCTTCTCTCGTGGCGGTACGAATTCAGAACTTCTTGCCAGCTTTGCTGGACGCATTGGTCGATTCTCACGACGCAATCCAAGAAGCAGCCAGCAAGTGTTTGCAGCGCATTGGAGGAACAGTGCAAACTCCAGAGCTTCGTGTCCTTGTCCCGGTTTTGGTGAATGCGTATCGGGTTCAAGATCATGTATCCATCAGTCTCGCGCTTTCGTCTGTGATTCAAACGAGATTCCGACACAATATGGACGGTCCGGCGGTTGCGTACCTGATTCCTCTCATCATGTACTCTCTGCGCTACGGCGTGTCTTCGGATGATGTGGGCAGCATTGTCCATGCATCCCTTGTGATTTCTGTGGTTCCCTCTCTTGCGTCCTCTTCCGCGGGGCCGGTGTTTGCGTTCTGTCTGTCAGATCTTCTTGGTCAGTTGCAGAAAGCGCTGTACAATCTGGTTCCGGCCTGCCGATCGGCTTCTGCGAAGGCCTTGGGGTCGGTGTTCCGCTATTGCAACACAAGTGGTCTTGGTAAGCCGTTGCTGGACGACCTTCGAAATGATATGTTGTCAAAGCTCGACTCTGCACAAGGCGGTTTTGTCGAACGAGTGGGAGTTGCGGAAGGGCTGGTGGAGTTGATGGATCAGAATTCGCTGCGACCCATCCTCAAGGACACTATCATTCCCAAGGCAGCGGCTCTGAACGATTCCACGCGCACTTCCTCCAAAGAAGCATATTTGTTGTACATTGGCCATCTTCCGAAAGCGCTACACCAAAGCGCTGCAGACCTGATTTCGGAGTGTTTCTTCCTTGCTCTGAGTTCCGCGATCTCCACAAATGAAGTCGTGCAGAAGGCAGCTGTGAAGGCGTGCCAAGAGTTTTTGCTGGAGTTCGTCCCCTCGTCCCCCGGCTCCCTTGTCCCTGGCCTCGAGCAAGGCTTGTTTCATTCCACCGACAAGTTGCGTTTGTTCTCGATTGAATTTCTCGGCGATGTGCTTCGGCGAACTGCAAAGCACGGAAGTGAAGATGCTCAGGCAATGTCGCCGGTTGGCTCGCTCGTGGACCTTGGCTTGGCTCTCGAGTCCGAGGAAACGCAGGAACTCTCGGTTGCGATCGATCCGTCTGTGGACACCGTCTGGATCGGCAAGCAGCGATACGAGAAGATTCGTGAAGCGCACTTCCGTGCATCTTTGGGAGAAGAACTGACTGATCGATTCATTTGCATTTGTCTTGTACTTACCCACGATTCTGCGATCATCGTGCGCAACAGTGCGACATTGCTATGGAAGTGTATGGTGACGAACCCGTCGATGAGAACACAAAAGATGGTTCCGGCTGTTGTCCGATTCATCGTTGCCGAATTGCTCGTCCCTCCATCCGGTGGACCAAAAAACATCAAGCTGGAGATTGGAACACGGACATTGGAACAGTTCTACCAGTTGCACGCACAGCAGACCGCCAGCGAACTCGGTGCCCTTGTCCGAGAAGTCGCGAATGGCCCGCATGCCGCTCCGCCAATCAAGCAGGGCATTTGCACCGCCCTGATGATCGTGCAGAAACTGCAGAATGATTTCAAAGAGTATGTTCTGCAATTTGTGGCGCGGGATCTTCTGAAGACTGTCTGCCCTGCATTTCCTGTGTGAGTGGTTGTCGCACGAGCACTTCTAGCAACCCTCCTCTTTCGAGGGGTCAGCTCTCGCATTTTGGCGACTCCCCCCCAAAAACCCATAGAACGACTCCCGGCCCTCCGTCTCTTGTGCTTTTCTGTCTTGTATTGGTCATGCTGCTGCCGCTCGCCAAAACATGAAAATTATTACTGATCATCGGCCAAGCTGTCACCGAAGACAGATCCAAGCCTCGTTCGTTTTTTTTTTTTTTTGGCTTGTATTTGGGGGCGAGCACCAACTCTTCAATGCACGTTGGCAAGATCCCTCTTTGGAGCCATGAGATGTTTTGTCTTTGACGAGGTGCTGCTTGAGGGTTCGACCGTAAAATACACAAACAAACAGAAAAATGATAGAAAGAATAAAAAGTGAGAAATGCTCTGATAGACAAATCGCTCAGATGAGAGGACATTACGACCGAGACGCTGCTGCGGTAAAGCATCGAACGGTCCGTTAGCTCAGTTGGTAGAGCGTCGCTCTGATAAGGCGAAGGTCGTGGGTTCGATCCCCATGCGGACCAATCTCCATCATTTTCCCTTTTTTTTTTCTGATTTCCCCCTTGTCGAAAGTGGTCCGGCAGAGATTCTGACTCATTTTCCCCGAAACCCTCCGAAAATCCCCGACGACGGGGCCCATAAAATAATAAGACGCAGAGCCTCGGCTTCCACTTTACCATTCGAATACACACAGACGTTTTCATGTTTTTGCTACTTCTCGAATGAGCGTCCTCTTCGTTCCTCTTCTTTTCTTTACGTTTTTCTTGATTAAAAAAAATCCTTCCATTCACTTTCCTACACTATTGGTTCCTTGCCTTTTTTTTGTGGTTTCTTTTTTTTTTATTTTTTGGTGATTGCTTGCGTTCTGCTGATGACTCTGTTGAATCCGCCGTCGTCTCCGTCAACGCACTCACGTTCACAGTTGGAGTCGCAGTCGCAGTTGCAGTTGCATTCGGGGTCAGAGGGAGACGGCGAATGTGACGGTGACGGTGAGGGTGACGGTGAGGATGGTGAGGGTGAGTCAGATTCAATCAACTCGGACAGAGATCATGATCCTGATTCTGACTCGGACATTTCAGATATCGATGCGGTCACTTCTCACGGAATGACTCTCTTCCTCGACGACCTTTTCCGATGCTATGCTGGAGCAGATGGACAAAACGCGGCTGCTTCGGTTACTTCTCATTCGTCGCATGTTCCTTTAAAAGTACCGTCCTCGTCTCAGTCTTCTCTTGGCGCATCATCATCATCAACAACAACAACAACAACAACAACAACGACAACGACAACGACAGCAGCAGCAACAGCTGGAGCCGTGACGAGGACAGGTTCGTCATCTTCGACGACCAATGCTGGTGCGCCGAGCCAGACTCCTGTTGTTGCAAAAACGCAGAGAAATGCATTCATGGTTGCATGTGTGGATCTTGCGAAACGGGATTACTCGGTGTCCGTCATAGATAATGCAGACGGGTCGCTTTGTTCATCGTATCCTCCGCAAATCATCCTGTTCAACGAAACTGCAAAGACGAACGATCGAAATGGCTGCGCTTCCAAAAACGGCAGGGATAGTAACCAGGATGCGGGCCTCCGTAACCGTAACCGTGACGATGGGGATGGGGATGGGGATGATGATGATGACCAGACGGAATTGAACAGTCTGCAAAGGATACAGGATGATGTGAATGCTGCGGAGATCAAGGAACTCAGTTACCGGGCGCAGTTTTCAAGAGTCCATGCTCGGTTTGTGGTTCCTGCGGTTCGTGTAGGACCGTATGTTCTGTGTAGATCCTCGGGACTTGCGGTTCATGCAGAACGAATGTTTCGATCCATCTACAATAGGATCAGCACGTTTTCCCTGCGGTTTCCGTTCCGTGGAAGTGCCTCTGCGGACTCCACTCCGACTACTTCGCCAACAAGGACGGTTGCCGGGAAGGCAGCTGACTCAGTGTACACCGAGGACATCCAGCTGATCCAATTGCTCGGCGTAAAGCACATTGTGGATCTTATGGTAGACGACAGAATGACAAAATTTGGAGTAGTCGTTTGCGCCTCCTCGGAAAAAGCCGCTGGGGTGTATGCCAAGGATGCAGGGATCAATTTGCACGTCACCCCGTTTCCGGGTTGCGAGTACTTTCATCTGCAGCCTGAAACTTCGGCAGTGGTGGCGGCCTCCATCCACGGCTCGGCAAGTCCGACCGTCGTTTCTCCTGCAAGTTCGGTATCATCTGGGAGTCCTTCTCCTGTGCCGCCAACGACGAACGGCACCGGCAACGGCAATGGCAATGGCAATGGCAATCGACTGCCGAGCAGGACAGAGCTCTTGCTTCCTGGTGCTGGCGATCAGAATTGCAAGCCATCGCCGAGTGCGTCGTCGGAGAATGGTTCAAAGGACGGCGAAGATAATGTTATTGGAGAACCTGCAGACATTGAGGAAACACCAAAGATTCCTCCTTCTGCGTTGATCTTCAACACCGCAAACCCGCTGGAACCCGTTATCACGGGTTGGCTCACTTCGCGGAGTATCGAGTCGTGCTTGGTTTCCGAGACTACTTCTGCTCTTGGGATTTCTCCCGATCTGCTGTTTGGTAGTAGTGGACATGATTTCTCGCAGTTCAAGGAATGGACGCTTGCTGACCTGACCGCAATGTACATGGATATGATGCTGAGATGTCTCTGCGACGGCTCTACGTTGGTTCACTGCATTTCCGGCTGGGATCGGACGCCGCTGTTTGTTTCTCTTGCACGCATTTCGCTGTGGGCAGATGGGCTTGCACACGCTTCCCTGTCGCCCCATGAAATGCTCTTCTTCACGGTTGCGTATGACTGGTACTTCTTTTCTCATAAGCTGCGGTTCCGAATCCAGCGAGGAGAAGAAGTGATGAGGGTCTCCTTTGCACTTGCCAAGGATGTTCTGTGTCGCGAGATGTTTTCCAGGCACGCGATTCGACAGAAGTTAGGCGCTGGAAAGCATCTGATGTCCACTCGGGAACGCGAAGAGAGAATACGCTCCTTGTGCAACACGTTTGAAGATTTGTACAAGAAACATGTTGTTCAGCACGTTGTATACACCCAGGTCAAAAAGTGAGAGAAGGTTTCCGCGAGTATGGTCAAGATTGTTGTTGTGCATTTCGAGCCGCAAGAGCAGAGTGCGGAAATGATTCTATATTATTATTGTTTTTTATTTGCAAGTGCGTCGTTTTTCGGGGACTGTCACACTGTTCTCGCTTGTCATTTCCGCATCTGCGGATCCTTTTGCTCAGCAGTGGAATCAAAGTACACTTCTTATGACAGTGCGAGCTTCTCGAGTGCGATATCCAATCGCTTCTGCAGAAGATGGATGGTCGTGGCGATTTCCGGAGCTGTCGTTGCGACACTGGAAAACAGTGCTCGAGACAGCGCATCCGTCGTCTCTGCAATGCTCTTCTTTGTCTTCTGCAGCATGGACATGTTGTGCGAGTCCATTTCCTGGATTTCACGCATAAGCTCTCGCACTGCCGAAATCTCGGCAGCGACTTCCTGAGCAAGTTCTGCAGAAACACCCTGAATGACGATCGGCTCAATCATGGACAGCGTAAGCCCTTGCTGGCCTCTCGGGGGCGATGGCGTTTGCGACGTGGTTGTGATGGATTTTTGTAAAACAACCGAGCTAACATTTGATTTTGGAGATCCATACATGGCATTCGCTCCATGGCTGTGGTGATGGTTGTTCCGATGATTCGTGGAATCTGCAGTCGCTCCAACAAACAGCTCTCCTGAAGCGTGCTTCGCGTGTTTTGCTTGCGGCGTCTTTGTCGGAGTCGTTTCTTTTCGAGCCATTTTTGCCGGTGGGGGACTGGAACACTGCAAGCTCGTCTGTCTTTCAGATTCATGTACAAACGACGAGGTGGATGACGCAGACGACGCGGAGTTCTTTTGAGGGCTCTCTGGGACAACTGAGTTCAGTGCAGAAGGGACCCTGGGCTGTTTCACAGAACGGTCGTCGTCTTCCGACTCTGCATCCCAGTTTGCGAGGAAGTCCTCGGTCTCCTTCTGTCGAGATGCTGTCATGCGTTTGAAAAATGCCTCTCTAGAAGCCCGTGTCAGCCAACAATTCTGGTGCATTACCGTTCAACAGCAACAACAAGAACAACAACAACAAGAAGAAGAAGAAGACCCATACTGGACGGGTGCCACCTGGGCATCGTCATCCTCGAACACATTGGAGTGGCTCATGATCCTTTCAACTCGGAAAAATCCGCCAAAAGAAAGAAAGAAAAAACACCAAAGAACAGCAAAGAGAAACGAAAGACAGAAGAAGCCGAACGAACGAACGAGCAAATCCGCAGTTTTGAAACGACAAAAACCACTTTGGAGACACGACTTTTCTGAAACTTGTCTTTTGACTGCGTGACTACAACAGTTTTTAATTTTTGCAGTGAGGCCGCGGCGGAAGAATCATCGATTACAAAGGGATGCGGCTGTCAATATTCGACAGTGTCTCATTGGGCCTCGACCTGCACACCTTCAGCCACACTCTCCGATGATGTTCACAGCCGTTCCACCAGATGCTTGGGTTGGAGGGTTATACTACCGATATATTTCTTTAAAGTGCCTTCATTTTTCCCGCCAGTTTGCAAAGGGTGTTAATGTTCCTCGACGTGTTCAATTCTCTGAATGCGGGTTTCAACAGCACTTTGGCGAACGGCGAACTGACTGTCATTCCTTTCAGCACTTTCCAGTAGACTATTCCTTCCATTGGACCCTTTTCAATGGATTCCTCTTTTGAGTCGAGTAGCTTGCCTTGCGCAGCAAGATCTGCAGCGACTTCAGGACGCACAAACAAGACATAATGCTGGAATCTTGCTTCAAACCGATCAAAAGGATACCTTTCAACGATTTCGTCCAAGTCAGATAGCTTCACAACCATGATCTTTGCGTTGTATCCAAATGTTGCACTCACTTTTCTTTCCAGGATTTGCTGCACACCTGGAATATCATCATCAGATGTAGTAGGAGAGGAAAACGAGGAAAACGAAGAAGAAGATGAAGAGGAGGAGGAGGAGGAGGAGGCTGCAAAAGCAACATTTCCGCTTGCTAAGACATACGAAACATCCGTGAAGCCGCAAGACTCGTAGCATGCTTTGAGGTCTTGCATCTTGATCACTCTGCCGCCGACATTGATCCCGCGAAGAAACGACACATACATCATCTGCTTTTTGCTCTTTTTTTTTCTTTCCAACAACATTGAAGAAGAAGAAGATGGATAGAAAAATAGAAATCCGTGGAATCTGCGTTGAATTGGCAAATGGACTGAAGACTGGATTGGAGGGTCTGTGTTTGCTGCGACACAGTACTTGAGTGTGCTGCGCGTGCTGCTGTGGCGCAACCTCGGAAGATGCAGACACTTGCCGCGCGTTTGACACCTGCGATGCACTGCATCAATACTGTTGCAATGTTGCATGACAATCGATCCTACGAATCAATCGTCTAGGGGACCAGGCGCCACACACACACACACAACTGCATGCGCGCACCGTGTTCTTCAATTTCTGATGGATGTTCCCACGCACCGCACATGTCTTGGACGTGTATTCCTCTGTCACAATGACAACAATGGTTCCATTCTCTGTCGCCTTGTGCAGCAGTCTCTGGGCGGAATTGGAAGGAGCCCTCACGTGGAAGAGAGACGGCGACTTCGGTTTTTTTTTTTTTGTTTTTGTTTTTTTTATTATTTTTTTTTTAAAGTTCTAACCGGATGGGGACGATGAAAACGAAATAAATCACGATGAAGAACAGTACAAAAAGGTTGCCAACGGTACGGAATTTACCATAGAAAGGGGACGAGTCTGCATTTGGACGACCAGTTAGACTGCGGGAACTTGTCGACATACCACTTTCTGCTTTGATGAGCCCCGACTGCGAGGTTCGATACGACAAAGAAGAAACATGGCCACATGCCGCTCGTCCTGCCGGCGAGCATCGCAAGCGCAAGATAGATACCTATTTCGCATAGATAATGCGGACTTGCTGTGTAGCGAAAGAATACACTCGTTGGGACCTTGTACCGCTGGATCGCCTTTCCTGCTTTCCTGGAATCCGGACTCAATCTTGGTCGCAAGTTGGAAAGATGGACATGCACAAAATGCTGCACTGCAGAACACAGCACAAACATCGTCATAGCCAGCATCTCATCGAGGCTGCCCCCAGTGCTCTTACTGACGTTCATGGATATCAAGTCTGGAAAGCAGTCGTTGAACGCATGCTGGCTGAGAATGCAGTGGGGCTGGGCTAGTGCGTGCCAGAACTCTTGGGAGGTGAAGGAAACTGGCGCGGAAACATGCACCGAAAGAGCAGCCAAGGAGTAGAATGCGATTCCAGCCATGACTGACAGTATCGGCATCTTTGCGTGCGAGTACTGATGCACAAACAGGCATTCATACAGTCGCCGGAGCAGTTGGATTTGGAAGAGAACAATGTGGATTCTCCGAGTCGAGAGTTTCGGAACCACCATGTGGAAAACAATGGTCAGCACAATGCCGATGGCGTAGAACGAGATCCAAGCGACTCGATAACGAATGCCCCAGCCGCCGGAGCCTCTCTCCACACTTCTTCTGCCGTAGTTCACAATCCGACGGATCGCTGGAACGTGGAACTGCAGCAAGAAGACGATGATGCATGCGATCCACGAACCCGCCACGCATACTGATAACAACAGAGTGGATTGCGGAATCGGCCAAGCATTCAACACATTGTGAATCCAATACAGGACCATTCCTTCTCGAGTGCGCATCTCTTGGCCTCGCCTCTCGTGTCCCCCGAGTTGGCCTTGCAAACTCCTCCCACGTCTCCACGTCTCGCCGTCGAGTCCTCTCGGTTTGCTGTACTGTAGATGCTCGACGGTGCGTACAGTGGTTTTTCTCCGAATTGGAGCCACGTGATATGTAGAATCAACTCGATTGCATTGATGCCAGGTTCTTGAAGGAAGCAGGATTCGTTATCCGCCGTCCTTTTATAACTCCATTATGTCATTTTCCTTTTGGACTTTTTGGACTTTTTGGACTCGGAAGTGCGACGAACGACAAAGGAAGTGTTTTTTGAAATTAATTTTATCGTTTTTGGTTTCGTCCCCTGTTGATTAGCTGTCCATAGTGCCTACATTGCGGGTGTATTTACCAGCTACGTGAGTTCAGCCAGTTGCGAATACAACTCACAGCTTGTGGTTGTTCCCTGGAATGCTTCATGTGCGCCTCGTCGAGGGAAGCAGTTCCAATTCATCTACAGACGTTGATGTGATTCCCTGCGCAACTGGAAATCCGCGCATTGAAGAGATCTCTGGGATTCTGAAGCTTTATACTCGTCGACCGTCTTTTCAGCTCTTTCTATCGAATCAAGCATCATCCTCATCCTCCGCCTCGGCCTCGTCGTCGGCGTCGGCGTCTGTATCATCCGGGTCCGATGGTCATCATCCCATGAACGGTCTGCAGAGATTGACTAACGAGCGTAATCGAGATCCAACCGTGGACGACCGCGATGCTGATGACTGGGGTCCCGACGATACTTTGCTTGTTATATTGGCAGTCCCGACATACCTGTCGGTCGGGGACTTGCTTTCTTTTGCGCCGCTGCTGCGCGGAACTGTTCGTCATTTCGTAGCGTTGCGGGACGCTCGGAAACATGGCAGCTGTACGAGTGGTGTTGAGGGTGGAAATGGATCAACGTCCCATCAGATGTTGTTACTGGACTTTCGGAGCGTTGATGCTGCAAGACAGTTTTTTGAAGAGTATCAAGACCGTCCTTGGACGAGCATCGCCCCGCAGTTGTGTAGGATCGCTCGGGTTGCGTCATTTCAAGCAAAGCTTTCCAAACGGCTTCTCACGACCGAAGGTTCGGAGACTTCGTCGTCGTCTACTTTGTCGTCTTCGTCAACTTCTGCATTGGCTTCTGATTCTGGGACCGTTTTGGTTGCTGGATGGCCTTCAGTTTCCTTTGACCTACCGGCGGGAGACGAGCTGCCAACGTGTGCAGTCTGTTTGGAAAGACTGGATGCTGCTGCATCCGGCATCTACACTATTGCATGCACACATTCATTTCACTGCGATTGCCTGGAACAGCTTCCTGCGCTTGTGTGTCCAGTGTGTCGATACGCTGCGCACGCAACCAGGAATCTTCGAAAGCTGCCGAGGTCACCCGTCTTGCCAACCCGATCTCCGTCAATCTCCAATCACATCCATCCTGCATCTGTTGCGTCGAAGCCAGCCAGCTATGCTCAGATCGCGGCGAGCGACGGTAGCACAAGGGCGACGACTTCTGCCGCCGCTGCTGTTGATGTTGCTGTGGATCCGGACGAGGCTTCAGATGACTCAGCGGACGTCACCTCGCCGCTTGTTCCAGCCTCGAAGAGAAAAAACGTGTTTGCCAGTGCACGAGGAACGTCGCTTGGAGGCAGTCGTCCGAATGCAGGAACTGCATCCGCGGGACCCACAGGTGTTTCTGCGAGCCGTCGCGAAGTTTCCAGTGGCGGTACGGCCGAAAGTAGCAATGTGCATGAGACGGAGACGCAGGGGAACAGTCTCGATGGCGAATTGCCGACTGCGGAGGAACCTGAGGTGTTTTCCCAGTGCGCAGAATGCGGTGCCGATTCTCACTTGTGGATGTGCATGCTGTGTGGATCCGTGGGTTGCTCGAGATATCACGGTGGACACGCCCGGACCCACTATGAAAAGACGCAGCATGCATTTGCCATTGAGCTAGGTACCCAGCGAGTGTGGGACTATGTGGGGGACCAGTACGTTCATCGAATGATTGGAGACGAGTCCGGCACCAAGATTGTGCAGTACGATCGGAAAAAGGAGGGCAAGAAGAGCAAGGCCAAGGGAGGCAAGTCGTCGTCGGGAGGCAAGCTGCGTAGGCATCCATCGAAGAGGTCGCCAGCAGGCTCGGGAATAGGCGGCTGGGAGTCAGACCAGTCTTTCGGGAGTGACGACTCGGATGATGTGGACTCGGAGGCTGACGGAAATGAACTGACAGCAGACGGGTCGTCTCCGGTTGCAGTGGACGACCGGCTGTTTGAACAGTGCATCAAACCGATGCTCGAGTTTCAGCAAAAGTATTTTGAGGAAATGCTGGAGAGACGCGATGGCAAAATCTCAGACCTCGAAGTCAAGCTGTCGTCGTCGTTGCATGCTGTTGACCGAGCCTGCAATTCCATCAAGAGCCTGGAAGACAGGCTGCGGTCCATGGAGGACCGTGTCCGGCATTCCGAAGAGCATGCGCGGGCGTCTGAGGACCTTTTGAAGAAGGAAAAGTCGATTTCAAACGCTCTGCAGCTCGCGGTTGACGAATGGAAAACCAGGGCGGGCAAGTCCGAGAAGAAAGTTCTCGAACTCGAAGACCAAGTCAAGGACTTGTTGCTGCACCTCGATTCACAAGCTAGGGTCTTTGAAAACGGAGGCGATGCGATCGGCGGTTCCGTCGAAATTGGAAAGTCCTCAAAGGACAGGCTGCGCGATCGCATTCGTGAAAAACAGTCGGCTCGTAAGAAGTAAGCCGCTGCACCAAAAGAATGTACATACAAAAAGTACACGGATATTTCTTCTCGTGTATGCAGTATTTTATTTGGCACTTTGGGTAAACTGCTCACCAGGAGTGCGAAGACGGGGGATGTGAGATGCAGCACAGAGAATTCCAACAGGGAATAAATTCATCAAGTGGCTTAGCTTTTTTTTATCCCTCTATAGACAAGAAACACAACAACATTTAGGCAACAAGGATGCAAGCACCTCCGACGGCCTTGATCTTGCGCTCAGCCTCGGCAGAGAAGAACTTTGCCTTGACAATCACGGGCTGCTCGGGGAGAGTTCCGCGTCCAAGAACCTTGAACACACCGGCTGCAGTGCAGTCGATGATGGGGGCCTTATCCTTCTTGTCGGCATAGTAGGTACGAGTCTGTTCCGAAACAAGAGTCCACAGCTTGTCAACGTTGACGGTGGGGCAGTGGAACTGGTTGTTGGTCTTGTGGAAGTAGCGCATACCGACCTTTCCGAAGTATCCAGGGTGGTACTTGTCCATGAGGATACGGTGGTGGTGCATACCTCCGGCATTACCACGACCACCAGGGTGGTGGCGGTGCTTGCCGATGCGGCCGTAGCCCATCGTAACGTGGCCACGCTTCTTGCGGGTCTGGCGGAGCCGGGTAACCATCTTGACGAATTGAAAGGAAAAGGGAAGGTCCACACACACAAGTAAAAGAAGAGGGAGAAGGAAAAAGACAGAAGAGAGAGATGGACAGAAGAAACAAAGAGAACAGCCTTCTCTAATAATTCTCGGGAACATCAATTGGGACGGTGGAAATTGGGAGAAACCAAAAGGAAGACCTAGGGTTAGCAGGAGGGGCCGTTCTCTTTTGTGAAATGGGGGCTTTCCCGGAAGGAAGGCCTAGGGTTGCATGGTCGAAGCATTTCAAGCTGCATTTTGTTAACGAAACAAGCACTAATGAAAAGTCTGAAACCGCGGTCCCCGCCGACTACGGTCGAGTCATCTCGTCTTTTTCCGCCACCTCCCACAAAAGGGCCGGGAAAAGGCTGGCAGTTGAGCGGAGACGACTCAAGCAGCTACATACAGCAGTTCAGAGTGCGGAAACCGACTGGCAACTGGGTGTCCAGGCAAGGCAAAGGAGGCAACGGGCAAGGCAAAGGGGGGCAACGGGCACCAACGGGCACAGAACGCTCCTCTGACATATTGCGTGTTTTGAATGCAGTGCAACGGTGTAGTCACGCTACGTAGTGCTGGGAGGTATGCGGGTTGTGCACCGGTGTATGAGTTTTTTTACAGGCCAATTCTAAATCCGTTCGGCACAGATGGGCAAATGTGTACGCTGTCTACCTTTGTACTTTGGTCGCCGGACCACCCAGGAGCAGGGCGTGAAATTTGCATGGGTTCTAGACGGTCCTTCTTTCGGCGGCGTCAAGAGATACGTGCTGCTGCGTCAGCACGAGTTGCATGGAATGTAGCTGGGAACGAAGCTGCTCGTTTTCATCTTCAAGATGCCGCAGTCGCTGCAACACCGACTGTTCCGGAACCTCGGGTCCATCGTGCATCTGTCCGATCCCCTGCAGTCCGTCCAGTTCGGCAGCGTTGATTGATCCCGCGAGTCGACTGTCGCCGTTGCCCAAGCTGCCCGATTCATACAGCCCGAGAGCACCGGGCGTTGCATGCGAGCTCGCGCTCCCGGAGTCTGCACTGACCGAGGCATACAAATATGGACTCCCAATCTCCATATCTAGGGACCACGAACTCGCTCGGCCGTATGTCTGCAGCGAACCGCGTCTACGACCCATCTTTCGCCCAGCGATGGGCCCTAGCGTAAGGCACTCGTCCACCACATCGTTCTCATGCGCATCGCCACCAACCCCGCTGCCACTTCGGCTGCCGCCAAGGCTCATACTGCTGTTCATACTGGACCGCTCATCGGCCACAATATACCCGCCGGATCCCATCAGCATGGGGACCTGCAGCTCGGCAAAATCCCCAGCTATCGAATCTCGATGTATCATTGCGGAATCGAGCCCCCCGTTCTCAAGCATCCTCGGCGTCCGCAGAGCCGGAAACAGCTCTGTGTCGTCCAGGGACATTCCGCCATCTGAAAGCATCTGACTTCTACTTCTTTTGACTCTCATTACCATTTCAAACCTCCGTCTCTCGTGTTTACGTTGCAGCAGTAGCAGTAGCAGTAGTAGTAGTAGTAGTAGTAGTAGTAGTAGTTGTTGTTGTTGTTGTTGCTGTTTGTGTGCTTTTGCTTCCGTGTGGATTTCTATGTTTGCGTCTGGAAAAAGCTACACAGTCAAGGCGCAAATTCTAAAGTCTTCCTTTCTTTTTTTAATTACTATGCGCGTCGTCTGGAATTGACAGAAACACTTCGCCGGTCCGGAGGGAAAACTCCCACCCAGTGGAACTGCACACACTTGAACTGCAGAAACACCTTCTTATGATACTTTGCGCCGTTTCACATCCGTCAGGTCACACAGGTCATCCGCTTCTACGAGCCCCCCATTTCAAGTATGTAAGCAAGTCCCGCATTTTTTTTGTATGAGAGAGTGAATGTTCACAAGACAAACGGGAAACAACAAAGAAGAGCACAAAGAAGGATGCAGTGTGAATAGCAACAACATACTGTGAAAAGCAAGCGGAGCCACAAAGTGTCGCGCCATGTCCTCAGCGACTCGGCCAGCACGCCCAGCTCGATTCTCGGTGTCCGACACATCCGAGTCCGCGTCCGAGTCGTCATCATCCACGATCCTTTCGCGGATCTTTCCCTCGACCTCGAGCGCCCTCTTTGACATTTTCTCTTTCCGCAGCCTTTTTTTTTCTCTCTGCTTTCCCTTCGGGCACTTGGTACTCGGCTCACAGTGGTGGACTCGACAGGACTCGCTGAGACGTTGTGACGCTGCGAGCCTGCAAGGAATTGCGAAAAGGCGGGCGTCTGTCGACCGTAGCGAAAGAATCCCCCGACAGCGATGCATCGTACCAAATGCACGATAAAACAATTGTCCGTCCTTTCGCAAAATCATTGCAGACTCGATAGCTATCTTGGACAATGGTGACTGTTTCTCGTTTGATTGCAGTCGTCTTATTTGAGCATCCCGCGCATTGGCACTGGTAGAGCGACAGGCCCGGGAAAGCGTGAGCAGGAGAAGCAAAGGAAAAGGAAAAAAAGAAAAAAAAGAAACAGCATGCATCGAAGGATGGTTTCGACGGTCTCTCGGCCGATGACGATTGGCTTTATTGGACTTGGCCAAATGGGCTCACGCATGGCGCCGCATCTCTTGACTGCCCGCCCTAACCCTAACCCTAATCCTAGCTCTAGCTCTAGCGGTAGCGGTAGCGGTGCGTCCTTGGACTTTGATTTGGATGCGTCGGGAGTGCCACCGCGGCTGCTGGTGTGCGACAACTCGTCGAGTGCAATGGCGTCCTTTTGCGCGCTGCACCCTTCTGCGACTGCGGCAACCATCGAGACCATTGCATCGACCGCGAATATTATTGTCACGATGCTGCCGACCCCGGCGATCGTCGACTCGGTGTACTCGACGCTGTTTGCACGAGCGTCTACGGCGGGCAGTGACGGCTCTTCCACAACGAGCCGGCGCCTGTTCATGGACTGCAGCACCATTGACGCTGCGACGACGCGAGCTCTGGCGTCACGCGTCCCCGCGTCTTCCCACTTTGTGGACGCCCCGGTGTCTGGCGGCGTGAATGGGGCTGCGCAGGGGACGCTGACGTTCATGGTCGGCGGGCCGGCAGCGTCGTTTGCGGTGGCCGCTCCCATCTTGCGACGGATGGGAAAGGCCGTTGTCCACTGTGGCGCAGCAGCAGGCTCCGGACAGGTCGTGAAGGCCGCGAACAATCTCGTGCTGGGAGTGTCGATGATTGCAGTAGCCGAGGCGATGGCCATGGGTGTTCGAGCGGGTGTCGACCCTGCTGTCCTCGCATCCGTCATCAACGTTTCCACAGGCCGATGCTGGTCCTCCGACTCATACAACCCGGTCCCAGGCGTCATGCCCAACGTCCCCTCGGCCCGCAACTATGACGGTGGATTCGCAGTGGAACTCATGAAGAAGGACATTGCACTCGCCCTGCAGGCCGGTAAGGAATCAGGTCTTTCGATGGCCGCTGCAAAGCTCGCTCTGCAAGAATACTCGGCTCTTGCTGACCATCCAGACTTCAAGGGAAAGGACTTTTCCGCTGTCTACAAGTATGCCATGGACCAGGCCGCAGCCGCCTCCAAAGCGTAGCGGGCCACCGTCCACCCCCCATACATAGGACGCTGGGAGTTTGGAGCCAAAGAGGATGATAGTACAAGGTAAAGCGACGGTAGTAGATGGTCTCTTGAACGGAGCGTTTTTGGTATTTGCTTTTGGTATTTGCTTTTGCTTTTGCTTTTGCTTTTGCTTTTGCTTTTGCTTTTGTTGTTTTTGACATAGAAAGGAGGACGCTGCTGATTCCTTTGGCTTGTGTTTTTTGTTTTTTTGGGGTGAACCTTATTCTGCTTTGAGTTTTCTGCCATTTAGTGGGGAAGGGCGGAAAGAGAGGACTGAGGGAGGAGGAGGCGGAAACATGGAGTTAAGCGAGGCGGAAAAGAGGCTTGTGTGGGATCATGCATTTCGGAAAGCAGTGGCGATAGTGACATCGTCATCGTCGTCGTCGGTAGAAGAAGCGTCGAGTAGTGACGACGAAGAGTTGCCCACTGCAGTGTTGGGATCGGTTGATTTTGCAGGGAATCGAGCGTCTGGCAGTGGATTAGGGACGGGGGACTTGTCGAATGAGGACAAGTTGCAAGTGTATGCACTGTACAAGCAAGCAACAGAGGGTGATTTGCCGGTAGAGAGAGAGCGGCCCGGGTGGACACGGGCTGTGGAGAGAGCAAAGTTTGATGCATGGGCTAAAAAGAGAGGAATGAGTGGTCGTGATGCACAGATCGAGTATGTCCGACGAGTCTGTGGTGAGGGTGTTGTCGATCGCATTCATCACGCGATTGCAGCTTGGCGCACGCACAGTCCCGGTCCCAGTCTCAGTCTCAGTCTCAGTCACAACGAGAGTCAGAGCCAGAGCCACGATGAGAGTCAATGGCCAAGCCAGAGTGAGAGCCAGAGCCAGAGCCGTGGCGCTGTGTCAAGGGAGAGGCTGAATGAGACGGCAGGTGAAGAAATGGAACGGGTTGAACGGCGGCTGGATGAAGAGAGTCGGAAGGGTAGCCTGGAGACTCGGCTTGGGATGCTGGTGGTGTCGCTGGAAGAGTCCGAGGTGCGGCTGCGTGAACTCGAGCAGCGCTCGATTGCAGCATTGGAAAAGGTGGAGCTGCGATTGGCTTCTTCGCACGAAGAAATGGTGCGGACACGAGAAGTGGTCTTGGAAAGACTTCGAGACGTCGCAATGGACAGGGCATCCGCTGTGCTCATTCCGACTCGTGGCGGCAGCAGCAGCATGTCGTGGACCGTGTTGCTCCGGAAGCTGACATTGTGGGGCGGGTTCACAATTGCGCTGGCTTGGGTCATTGTCCGCATTACAAACAGCCAGCACATCGCAGAAAGTGTGCGCAGAGTGCGCCGAGCAAAAAGGTTGTAAAAAGGGAAAGTATACCGCCAGAAATTGCATGCAATGCTGTTTTCCACCCTGTTATCATGGAGGGAAAAAATGGATTTTCAACACAGATGGTTTTACTGCTGACTAGGGGCCGTGGAAAGATACACTGTTAGCCGCTGGATAAGATCGTCCTTTTTGCCTGTGGTAAGGATGCCTCGTGGTTTGAGAAGCTCCTTGATCTGCGCAACGGTCATCCGCGAGATCTCCTGGGATTCCATAAGCTCGCGGAGCTGATCATCTGTCGTGGAATCAACATCGACGGCTCGGGCACGCTTTCGTGACTCCGAGGCTTCCGTCTTGGCCGCTTTGCTGCGTGTTGCGCTGTCGAGTTCGTCATTGTACGTGGGAGGGAAGAAGTGACGCGCAAATTCCTCCATCTCGGTCTTTGCTTTGCGCTCCATATGTTCAGAAGACGTGTATGTGAGGTCAGAAGGAAGCTCCGGAGCCCCTTCTCGCTGCAGTGCACGGTGCTGAAGAGCGACAAGGAATCGTGCCAGGGCAGGGTTGGGAAGCTGCCCCGACTTGTAATCATACGACAATCGATCCACGAGGCGGCGGCTCACAGCATCGCTTTGCTTCGTGGCACTCGTTGGAGTACTCTGATCGGTGAACTTTGCGCCAAGATCAAGGGAGCGAAACTCTGAAGAGTACGGAAGCGGAACAATGCACATTCCTGGAGGCGCAACCTGCGAGGTGGGGTCCACCGGATCAAGCACTTCATCCTGCGGAACCAGCGCAACAAACATGCACTTTCCACTGCGCCGGCGAACGATTCGTGCAATTGCGATTCTTTTGTTCTGGAGCATACGGGCCCACAACGCTATGAAGGCCCGGGTGGAACCGGATACTTTCTTTTCGTTTGGGTACAAAAACGAGCAATGGCCGGAGTGGAACGTGCTTCGCAGAAAGGAAGCCTCCACAAATGCAAGAACCGTGATTTTCGGGTCGTCCTTGCTGATGTTCATGAGCGCCAGTTCTGAGTGCAGGAAAGTCACAGGACTGCCGCCGTACATGAATTCTTTGCCTCCTTGGGCTGCCATATCCATGACTTCGCCCGTATCAATGGAAATGTAGTTTGTTTTCAAAGACACATTGCGGAAGTCGTCCACCTTGACGACCGCAGTCCGGGGCTTCGTTGCTTTTCGCACAAGTGTGTAGACCGACACCGATAAGTCAAAAGATCGTCCGGACGGGTTAGGAATCGACAACGGAAAGGTCGTAAGTGCGCGTTTTCGAAAAGTCTGTTTGTTCATGCTGTCCACAATATCTTCCAACGAGGATGTGATAATCTTGACAGGCGCATCCTCGTTTTCGAGATCACATTCCAAGCTAAGGGAATCGTCGGACTCTGGCGGTTGTTTGGTCAATTTCAGCACGTGACTCCAGAACTTTGCCTTTGCAAAGGACAGAGGATCTGCAACAAGAGGCAAGATGTTGACCAGGACGCCTTGGGAAAGCATGTCGCGCATCTTTTCAAGGCAGTTCCGCACTCCGAAGTCGACGCATGGATTCAAGTCGTAGGTGAGTAAGAAGATTCGGCGAAAATCCCAGGTCTTTGGCAACTTTGAAAACGCCAGGGACGCAACATAAAATGACCCCGCGAGCTTGACTTGCTCTGGTTTTCCAAAATCACACACGGTGACCAAACGGAGGGGATTTGCAGCAAGATTTTCCAGCTCTATGATCCGTTCTGCAGACGGAACATCAAGATCCTGCAAGACATAGACTCCTTCCTGCTGGACATGGTTCTTGCTTCGTTGCGCTCCAAAAAACAAGACTGCCACACGATCGTTTTCAGCACTCAGTATCTTTTTCGAGTAAGTTGAGGCGACTGCCAGCAATGTTTTTTGAATCGGTGTTCGCATGGCCTTCACATCTTCCAACTCCAGCAGTTTCTCCTTTTGTTCCATGGTCGCATTTGGCTCTTTTTGAAGAAGATCCATCAAGGGAGGGAACATCGGAAGACGGCAATCAATCAGAAAGACAACAGCATCGCGCGACGAAAACTCGACATCCTCCAGAAGATGCTGCTGCTCTGAATCACCACCGACCACAGTTTCAGTCCCATCGTCCCCTCCAATTGAAGAGGAATCTTCGTACCACGACATTCCTCGGCAATCAAAACACGTCTTCAAAACAGCACACACCACCACACACGACACCACATATACACATATGCACAGAAACGCACAGAAGAAAATGCACAGAAAATGCACCGAGTCGGAGTACTCACGTGAGTTTTCTCAACGATTCGTGAAAAGCGGGTATTACAACTGCTCAAGATTGAGTCCTTAACGACTGTCAGCGAAGCATCAATTTCGGTTAAACTCGGTATTTCCTTTCGTTTATTATAGCATATTCTGTAATTGTTTGTCATTATTTTCACTATTTTTGATGGCTTTTCTTTTTTCTTCTGTGTTTTTTTTTTGAATTCAAGGATTTGCGATTGTACATACTTGGGATAAATGAAGAGATGGAAGGCTCACGAAGCGGGAAGAGGAAAGGTGAAGACGCAATGAAACCAGCCGTTTCGCTGTCTGATCAGTTCACGAGGATCCGAATGAAGCTTGCCGAAACTCTCAGACGAGATGTTTGGGTGGAGCATGAAATGAACAGCTTGATCGATGAGGAGCTATGCCGCCTGTGCAGCCAACTTCATATTAACGATGCCGGGCCTCGAAAGAGCAATATACATAATTCACATTCCGCTGCATACCCTGCGAAATGCACGTCGGCCTCTGCTTCGTTTGTCAGCGAAGGAGGCCTGCACGAGGCTTCTGAACAGCCCAGCTTGTTTCCAGCACGGGCGGCTGCTTCAAAAAAAAAGCTAGAGCACAAGCGTCCGCGTTACATGTGGTCAACAGCTGCGGTGGAGGTCCGATCCGAGCGTCCGCAACGAGTGCCTTATCGGACAGCTTTCGAGCACCGCATATCCGCAAAGGCCGCAAATCGAAATCATGACGGATATTCAGTTCAAACGGACGTATTGCTGCGTGCGTCGACATCGGTGAAACAGCAGGAGAATGATCATGGAGCGCAGAAACAACCGGCCGTCCCGTTTTTGGACAAATTGCTCGAGTGCCTCGAGAGCAGCTCTGAGATTCTGTCTGAGATTCAACCCGACGTGCGTATGGTTGGGGATTCTGATCGCGATTTACTGACGAGATTGGCGGGAATGATTCGAACAAAAGCGGAAGGTCTGCGGCCACGAGCCCATTCTATGCCAGTGTATCCCCCTGAACGGTCGATGCGCCAGACGCCCTCTTCATCCGAGGAACGTATGAAGTGCATGTCTGAGACGCAAATTGACGCGTCCGAAATGGAGGAACCAGCGAGCTGCGAACACCCTGCAGATTGCGAGGCGCGAGTGGAATTGTTGGAATGCGAAGGGCCGGGGGAGCAGTACGCATCATTTGAGATGTCAGCTCGCGATTCGTCGGATGTGGAAGATTCTCTGAGTCATAGTGGAGATGGCGCAGTGAACTCGAAATCGGATGGTAGCACTTTGCAGGAATTCGCATGTGGCGGCACGACGCACGATGAGAAAACCTACGATTCTTCCAAGTTCCGATTTTCTAGGAAGGAGTCGCAGCCAGGAATTGATGAAGGAAGTGAGAATTCCGTGCATTTTTTTTTCAGCCCAGGTGATCCCACGGAAATCGAAGCATCGGAATCAGATGGGAACAGCGAAATTGGAAAAACTGAGACAATCAGGTCTTCCTCGACGCCCGAGTCGGACGACAGCGGCAAACATACGAACTCCCAAGAACGACCGCTGAACGACGAGCCCATTGAAGCGGATTGTAGGAGCGTAGCAGAGACGGACAGTGCAGCCGGCGCAGGCTCCGCGAAAGATACACAACAATGCCGCGAAAGCAGTGAAGGAGATCAAGATCACGATGATGCTGCTGCTGCAGCAGCAGAAGGTGGTGATGACGATGAAGATGGAGATGAAGAACTTGGTAGGGTTGATCATTCTCCTCCAGATCCACTGGAGCATATTTCGACATTGTCGAGTGCAGAAGAGCACAGTCTCACTGCAGAACCTGGGATTTATGCACCAATGGAAATGAGAATAGACGGAAGTGATTCACTGCTTGTTGAAACATTTTTCACGATTGAGCAACTGGCTTCAGTGGACCTTGAAACGCTCAGCGAGTACTCGGAGAGCGACCCGCGGGCTCCGGACTCGGCTGTATCAAGAATTGAGAGTTTGTGCCTGGATTCTGTTGGACTGTCAATGGGAGTGGAGAACGTCGACTATCACACTGCCTCGGAGCCGTTTGCGGAGTACCAGGCATCACCAATGGATCATCGGGACCGCAATCTATTTGATATCCCCGATGAATATGCAAAGAAGGACGGCGCGCTGTCCGAGGCCGCAGATCTTGATGCGTTCGAAATATGCAGCCAGGGATGCTCCGCAATGAACCTCGTCGACGCAGCATCCGTAGAGTGCCAGACTGAAGCTTCTAATGAGTTGCATTTGCAAGTTATTGAAACACAAGAGTCATCTCTGCAGACCGACGGTCCGGATCTCGAGCAACCGACACCGCCGGATGCGTTTGTGGATGCGTGCTCGCAGTATGACACCCTTTTCACTGTTGCCGGAAAGGACGAAGAAATGCAAACTGAGCTGCCCGGTCCACGTGTTTCCGAGAATATCGCAGTCATGACGCATTTTGGAGAACTCGAGACGCTGGAAGCTGCCGTCCAAACAGGTGAAACCGGAGGACGGACAGGTGCTGCAGATGATGGAGGTCGAGAGTTTGCTCCCACGCCGTGCGAGCAGAGCGGTGACGATTTGATGGAGGAGGACTGTGCGCCGCCTTGTGCTGACCAGTCGGCGGTCGAAGTCGTGGTCGGCGTGCCGCAGCCTTCTCCTTGTCCTCCTCCCGTCGTCCTGCTGGAAGCCTCTGCGTCTTTGTCTTCCGCTACTTGTTCTTTTTTCCGTGCAGCGGACAACGTGGCTGAACGAGAATCATCGGCAACAAGCGACTCTGCCATGCACGGAGGAAAATCGATCGTGCTCGCATCTTTTGTCACACCAAATCCGTGTGATCGAGAATTGGCTGAGGGCGAGAGGCTGTCTGCCACGCATTCTCCGCGGAATCGTCCTTTAACCTGTTCTTCGTCTTCTCCAGGTCGAAAGAGTCCAGCTAGTCAGGATGAGTTTTTTGTTTATGGAGGGTCGAATCACGGGCGCAAGTTTCCGTCTCCGAGAAGACGATCGGCAATTGCAGAAAGCGCCCGCCTGTCCCCGAACGTTGAGTCTGCCAGAAGGTTTTCTCCTCAGCGCTGGCACTCGATTCGGGGAGACGCATCGTTCGCACGCCGAACTTCATCGCCTCCGCGTTCTGCTGCATCTCCGACGCGGACGCCTGACTCGTCCCATTCTGCTCCTCAGCTACTAGTCAATCGGTCGGGCTTTTCAATCAGTTCCGAGGAACAGAGGTTCCAGCTTAGAAGACTAGAGTCTTTTATGGACGAAGACGTTGGAAGCCACAAGGTGAATCCTGTGAACCGGCTCGTGCTGACCGTTGGACGAGAGAAGAAATCTGCGTCGCTACCGCAGAGGAGCTCCTCAGCGAGCACACCGCCATTGGAAGGAAGAAAGTCGGAGGAAAATGAGCAGCCGTATTTTCTCTGCGGTAGTGCTCTGGACCGGTCAAAGTTGCTGGTGCATCTTTGGTTGAAACGCGTCCAAGACGGTCATTTTGTGGCTCACATCTCTTCTGAAATACATTCGTTTCGGAGGGTTAAGACACTGTCTTGGTTTTCGTTCACGCTGGACAATCTCATGGTGCGGTTGTGGGAACGTTCTTCCCGATCCTTGTCTGGTTTGCTGGACTTGGGGACGGCAATGGGCTGTGGTCCGTCTGTGTGGGTCATGATGTACGAGACTTTGCTGCAGAAGATCGGCCGAACTCTCGTTTCGTCAGTTGACCTTGCGTGGTATGATCTGCTGGCTGCTGCCGCACACTACGAGAATTCTTCTCCTGCAGCTTGTCATTTCGTCCAATTTTTGCTTTCGGAAGATTCTTCGACGAACATTGCAGAGTTCTACGAATTTATGTACAAAAGGATATCCGTGGGCTGTCGCAGAGATTTGTAATAGCAGTAAACGGATCCAAGAGCCGGCTGAGTACTATGCTGAATGCACAGGAACGAAGAAACTCAAGAACAGCTCTTCGTCTGCCAGCAAAGCGTGGATGACAATTACACGGTCTGGAATGAACGACGCAACGCATCTGGAAGGCTGAAGATTGTGTGCGAACAACGGTCGAGCTAGCTTCTTCGCATCAACCCAAACAGAGATCGGCTCGGCCCCGCGAGAGGTCTGTGACTGCGACGGTCGTCCAGTCGAAGAAATATTCTCGAGATTTCGAAAGACAGTTCCAAGGGTCATTGTGTCAGTCTGAACGGAAATGGAAAACTCGCCATGGAAGCTTGCGGAAAGACTGAACTGCGTCGCATTGGATTTCAAACGATCAACAATTGCCTTCAGATCACGGAGAGCAGGCAGGGTGATTTGAACAGCAGGATGGGGCAACACGGGCTCTACCAAGGAAGCAGCCTCGGCATGACCCAGCACTCGAATCGGTATGTCATGATTGACCTTGACGGCAGCCAGCGTTTGGGGAATGAGAATAACAGACAGACATGCAGTGTTTCCCTTCTTAACAAGCCGCAGTTCGCATTCAATTTCGGCCGCAGAAGCATGCGACACAGAAGAAGATCTCAGCGCCTTCGACAGAGAAGACAGGTCCACTTCTAGAACAATGGAATCCGTCGCAGAAGCCAACTTCAGGTTGTGAAAGATCTTTGACGTTGCTCCTTCGAACCACACTTGGGAAGAGTCCAAGATATCCGACCGGATGATGATCTGTGTGGTGTCCTGCGCAAGTTTCAGAAATGCAAACTTTGAAGACTTTTCTAAAACCTGCACGATCTTGAGAAAAGAAGAAGGAGAATTCAGTCGGCCGCGAAATTTCATTATGTTTTTCTTTTTCTTTTTTGCTCTCCTTCCTGAATCCTCAGTTGTTTGTGACTGCGAAACAAGAAACGAAGGCCCCAGTGGAAAGGTTAAGGATTAAGATCTTTTATTAACTATTTATTTTATTACTATTTTCTATTTTCTTTTGGCTTCTTTTGTTTGTGTCTCTTTCTCGTGAATGCTTTTCATTTTTCCCGCAACTTGGCGAAACTGGGCGCGTCAAAATGGCATCAAGTGCTTGGGGGCGTGTTTGATCCGAAAAGAAGAGAACTGAAGTATACAGCAGCTGCGCGATTGATCAAGGAAAACCGGGAAGAGTAAACATCTTTATTGTGATGATGAAAGCGCCTCTCAACGGTCTGGAAAGTGTCAGAAGGAAAATGGAGACTTCTCTCGCAGATATCGGATGCCGCCTGTTTCCCATTCTGCCTTGGAGATCCATAATCTGTGATCACGATCCAGCTGACCCGACGCGTACGAGGCGCCTTTCCAAGAAGCATTCTGGGGCGACATCCCTTCTGGAAGGGAAATAACGTCTAGTTTGGACCGGTCGGAAATCAACGGAGTTAAACCTGGGATTTGAGATGTTCCACCAATGATGAGCAAGCTGAGGTCAACTGCAACACTCTTCTTACCAGACTGAAACAGCTCGACGGCTCGGGCAGCACACTCGCGGATTGCTTCAATGATCCCCGTTTCTCTTGTTCGAAAGTACCGTGGTCGGAAAGGAGCCGAGGTTTCGTAAGCAAACGGCTCATCATATAGATCTTCGGGCAGATAGGGCTCAAGATACACATTGTCTCTCTCATTCACAATGTCATCCTGGGGACGTGACGAGACTAGCTGCAAGCCACCGCGTTCATCAAAGATAAATGGGTAAATCAGGCCCATTGCGGGTAACAAAAGAACATCGCCACAATCTGCACGATGCGTCCTATGGTTGATTGGATCTGTAAATGTGACCGATTTGAAAGTCTCGTGACCAGGAGTCGCGTGCACATAAGTTTCCAAAAGTTCATAAAAGATATCTCGATCCAGCTGCCGCGACTCCACGTCGCACAATGGATACGGGAATCCCCCAAGAGTCTTGAATATGTAATGCAACGTCTCCGCTATATCGAACCCTCCGTACGGAAGAACCAACCGAGATGGGGGATACACATAACCGTCCACGACGGAGGCCAGGGTCGTCACTGCATCGCCAATGTTCACGACAATTCCGGAACCAACTCCAGTGCCAAACAGAGCGCAGGCGGCTTGCGAATGAACATACACGTCGCCAAACTGGAAAGGATAAGAGAAGAGCATGTTCACCAGGTCCCGGATCTCGGTTCGAGAAAAAGAATCCGGAACTGCCACAAACGCGGAAGAAGAGCTCAGCATCTTGGATTGATCAGGATAGTTTTCTCGTAATGAATGAATCCAAATGTCAGACATTGCAGACACATTCGCGAGGCGGCCTCTCACAACTGGAAAAACAACGCTCCAGTCGCTGTGCTCCTCTACAGGGATGTTCAATGCCTTTTCAGCAATCAGAAACTTTAAAGAACTTGCGATTTCGGGCAATGTCGGGGGAATGGAAGGAGCGCTCGATACCCATTTGGGAGCACGCAAGTGCACGGCTGGGTTCGCGATTTTTCTCATTTCCTTCAGAACAGTTCTGTAGAGGGAAGACACATGAGACCACCTGTCCGTGGACGCCGCAGAAGATGGAGTGGAAAGAACAGCAGCAGCAGATGCGGGATGAGCCATGTTTGCATCGCCATCGCTGTCGAGAGAATGCTCAAGATCAGAGGAAATGCCCTTATTCTTCTTGTTGTACTTTCGATAAGCAACGCAGTGCGGAATCGAGTGCGGCTCTGAATCTGTCGACAATGAAAATCGAAGGTAGCATGATCCAAAATCAAAGACGAATATCGGTCGAGAAGGCGAGACTGGCCCAGGGCCCGGGGGCATCGTTGACGACGCCACAGCAGACGAGCTCAGACCGGGATCCGACATTGCACATGTACAGCAAACAAAACCCAGAGGGAAAAGGCGGGAGGGGGAAAAAACAACTAGTCTCAAGACAATGCGCCTGCAAAACTAAGCCTCCTCCTGTCGGAACCTGGATGCAGCAAAATAACACACAACCAACCGAGCTCACTATGTCCAAAGCACTGAAGCAAAACGAAACGCGTTGGCGACGGGTGCACACGCTCCCTGCACGAAAAAGACCTCAAGTGCAGAAGGCAGACGATTTCTTACCCCTTTCATGTCTTTTTATTATTTTCTGTTTTGTTTTTTGTGTTTTTTTTACGGTTTAATCGAGCACTCGAGCAGCACCTTTCATCAAGGACAAAACGTCTCATGGCTCCAAAGAGGGATCTTCCCGACAAACTCAAACCGGCTACGCCCGAAGATACCGAGAACCAAGAAGCCCGTTGCTCTCCTCTCGTCGGAGGCGGAGAGCAAGAAGAAGCGATGACCCTTTGATGCAGAGCAATCTGCATGGAAGAGGTGGTGCTCGCCCCAGATTGGATCTGTCGTCGGTGATACAGCTTGGCCCGATGATCAATAATGATTTTCATGTTTTGGCGAGCGGTTATCTACTGTTGATGCGCCGCGGTGGCAGCTTGGAAGTTGGGGGAACCGTTTATTCGTCATCCTCATCCGCGTCATCCTCATCCTCGGATTCTTCTTCTGCCTCGGCGAGCCACTTTAGGAACACGGCGCTCGAGTCCACATACTTCCTACGATTTTTCGACACGGCATTTGGCGAATCATCCGCAACATCGTCCGCGGACGAGGCCTGCGGCGAAACGAACTTGGACCAGGCGACAATCGAATCCTCAGACAGAACATCAGATTCGTATAAAAAGTGCAGGGACTTCACAAAGCACGGAGATAGCGAAACATTCTGATCGAAAAACTTTTCCAAATGCCCAATTACTGCCAACTGCTGAGTGTGATCGGATGCATACGTCGTCAACAAAGCCGAATAGCCGGTGAGGATCTTTTGAAGATTCTGCAAAAACTTTGCGCTACTTCCATTCGATGTGTCCTTCGACACTGTCAGCATTCCAGTTAACACTCCTCGAGTGCACATCTGGAACGACGCGTCGTACGCAAACTTCAAGCCATTAACCTCATGCAGCGCATCAGGCACAGAAATGTTCTCCGAAACGGCACGCTTGATAGTGTCAATCGACTCCGTCAAATGCCGCGTTTCGTTCGAAATGAAGATTCTCTCTACAGTATCGTCATCGCCATCCGAGCCTTCCGACGGCGACTCGGAGTAGTACGATTCGGTTTCGTCCACATCAGAAGCCCGATCTTCCGATGCTCGACGAGAAGGCTTTCTTGGTTTCACACGAGATTTCAGATACGAAGCCGGCTCTTCGTTCTCTTCCGCGGCAGTCTCATAGACGGTGTTCTCGTCCACAATACCTCCAGGAGTAAATACCTTTGCAGAAAACGTCTCAAAGGAACTTTCTACTTCCACGGCGCTGCAAACAATGCAGTTTTCGAGGACGACTCCATCATTAATGACGACGTGGTCCCACAAAATGCAGTCTACAAGCTTACAATCCGCTCCGATTTTGCAGTGCGATCCAACCACTGTGTTCCTTATCAGCGTCTTCTCTCCAACTGTAGTATTAGATCCAAGAAAAACTCTATTTTCCAAGACGCACGACCTACTCAACACAACATGGTGGTCATCCAAGTAAAAGCAAGGCCGCTGAAATCTCAAATTCGCCGCAAGCGAAAACTTGAAAACAACATCGGGAACGAATGGATATGTCCATCGATGCATGACGTCGCGAGTCACCACCTTGTACGACGGTAGGTTCTTAACTCGAGACACATACTCGCGATCTGACACCTTGTGTGCATAAATCTTTCTTCCCAAGATCTCATCATTCACGACCGCAGTGACGAAGTGCTTGCGAATGTCCTGATAATCAAAGTTGTCTTTGAATTCGAATAACAGCTCCGATGCGCAGACATCCACAAAACAGTCTTCGAGATCAGTTCGTATTTCAATTTCCGGACAAGAATCCGAAAACATTGTCAAAGGGACAGCAAGCTTGTTCCGTGATTCACCAAGCTTTTCGAATGCTAAAATCTGGTCTGTGTTTGGATCCAAGACCACGCACAAATCATCGATATTCTCTTCAGTCGAAGGACGTGGCTTCATGACCATCGTCATCATGCAAGACTTGTCCTTCTCGCGCCGAGAACGGTGCTTCTCAATTGCGCTTGTCAGATTGAAGTTCGATACTACGTCACCAGAGATCAAAACAAAATCATTTCGAATCATATCCATGTCATAAACTTCTCTCAATGCGTCACCGACGGACTGCGCAGACTTTGAGACAACGACATGTATCACAGGGCCAGCCCGAGCATTGCTCGCAACTGACTTCTGCGGTGCCTCCGCCCCACCTTCGCGCAGCGTCTTGTTCCATCTCGACTGCAGAAGGTACTCGTTGATTTTCTGACCAAGGTGCACACAAAACACAATAATCTCATCAACCGCAGCTGCAGCAAGAAACTCCAGTGTGTACTCCAGAACAGGGATGTTGCACAGTGGGATCAATGCACGAGGCACGTAGGTTGTGATTGGACGAAAATGAACGTCAAATGAATCTCCAAGAACGATAGCAATAAGCTTTTCCTCGGGCTTTCGGCCTTTCGCCGGAGGTGCCATTTGCTTATCAAACAAAACGCAGAGACTGAAAGCAAAACAAAAGGGGGAGATCAGAAAGGTTGCAGAATGCAGAACGAAAAGGAGGGGGGAGGGACTTAGAAAATTGAAAAAATCAAAAGAAAAACACAATGAAGAAAAGGCGGGGGGGGGGGGGAATAAAAGAAAATCGTCCAAAGCCGCTGATTAATAATAACACGCGATTGTCATGCATACAGAAAGAAAGTATGCATAAACAGACACCGACACTAGCACCTTTGTTTCATGGGAATTCGTGCCTATGCACGCTCGGCCAAAATTCAGCATGTGACACAGGCTCCGCATTCTCGACACTCTTTTAGGCAGCATCCGTAGCCATCTATTCTATCATTCGTTGGTTCCACTTTATTAATTCAAATATGGGCGTGAGTGCGCTAGGAAGACGCATTCGCCTACGCCTACGCCGCTCGATACAGGGCCTCCTAGGTCCCGCAGAACTCCTAAAAGACCACGTATCTCCAGTTGCATCAATCGCTGCAACTGAGGGCTCGAAAGCGCCTGCTGCTAGGGCCGTCAGAATCAAAATGCACCCTTCTCAGAAACAACGTGTCACGCTGAGAAAGCGACGGAGGAGTACACGTCCAAAACGTGCGGGCTCTGCGGTGAGATTCATGCACGTCTAGGCGGAAGCAAAGTGTTTGCATGCCGCACAAAGGATTCCAAGGACCAAGGTCGGGGAAGTCTCTCGGATTGTACAGCAGTGGGAAAAAAAGGGGAGAGGGGGCTTCAGAAATGCTGGGAACCCGGGTGTGTGTCCTTCGCATCTTCTGCAGGCACCAGCTCACTGCTTTTTTCGGCATCAGAGTCTCGTTGCCCGACGGATCGTGACATGTTCTCCCTTTCGCATTGTAGCAACAGCAGGCATGATTCCTCGTATTGACGCGAACGGGCTTTAACGCGACAGAGGCCCATACCTCACAGAAATGCAGAGAGAGAAATTGACCTCTGTACGATTCCAAGGCCGCGACGGCTGCGAACTCTGCTTTTGAGAAGACTGGGCAGAGATATGGAAAATGAGGGACAAACCGTGAATGACATTGCGCTCTCTTTGATTGAAAATCAGTTTCATTGCACATAAATAACAGTCTAACGCCTGCGATACACTGCATCAATACTACTGCAATGTTGCACGACAATCGATCCTACGACTCAATCGTCTAGGGAGCCCCGAGAGTGACCGGCTCTCAACAAATCCGAATTGGGGAAGAGAGGGAGACTTCGTTTTTCTTTAGTTCTAACCGGAGGGGAAAACGCCCTGCGTTAGAGGGTCTCAAGCATTGTGTCAAGACGATGAAAACGAAAAATAACACATGATAATAACAATTCAAAAAGTTTCCAACGGTTGATGACAAGACTATGAACAACGGTCCAATATCCAAGAACGCAAAGACGAAGCGTGCGGCGGCCCTCTGTAGTGCAGAACGTCGAATGGATCTGACCAAGGACGGAACACAATTGAGGGAACTGTCGAGACAACGTCCCGCGGCGAAGCAAGGGTTTGAATATCCACCAGTACAAACTCGGAATTGCACGACGACGAAACCTCGTTTGACAGAGATTCGAAGAGGACATGAAACACTCCGCAAGGAACACAGGTTCTCGAATAAAACAGCGTAAAAGAATTTCTTGGATTCTGTGAAGACAGGGGTGTGAAAGTCAATGGATCTTGATAGTCCACGTTCAAAGGAGGAAAAGCGCTGTTGTCTGAATTGCAGTACAAATGAAGATAGGCGATAAATGAATGAAGAGGAACAGCACCTTCGGACGCAGAACCGATCCAGGAACAAAACGCCCCATCAACTGATGAGACGATGACATCAGCCTTTCGGAGCCACGACTGCTGCAAAACGCACGGCGCATCCCAAAAACCCCATTGAATGGAGGAGTTAAATATCTGGGGTGCAACAGAACTTGTGCTTAGCCCACCTTGTGCAGAAGCAGTCGAAGTGATCGAAGAATACTGCCTGAGAATATGTTGCAGCACCTGAGCATCTCGCGCAATCACAAGCGTCGTGCCGTGGCGCTTGGCTTCCGCAAGAATTTGGAACGCTGTGTCTGTGTCAAATCGTACTGGAGGAGAAAAACGGCCTTGAATGGAAGGAAATGCATTGCAATCGAACGAGTAGCTGGATTGCATTGGTGACAGAGCAGGCAAGGTTACCTCCAAATGAGGAGGTGAAGACACTGAAGACATTGCATCAGGGGAGAGAGAAACCACGGTGGAAGCCTGCACTACTGTACAAGACTGTGCAGGATGGATAACAGAACACGATTTGGACTTTTCCACCTCTTCTCTGGAAAGACACCCATGTGATTCTACCAATACATCAAAATGATCACGCGTCGCAGAAACAACGGGAAGTTCTCTGGACAACACGTGGATAAGCCTCTGCCGCAATTTTCTGGGAGAGAGCAGTCCAACATGCAGTATTTCAGCCCTCTTACCCCAATCAAACCAATAAAGCAGGGTACCAGAAAAGAACCAGCGATGACTGCGAAAGTATGCAAGATCTCCCGTCATCCACACGATAAATGCAGATATGGGAATGTTGACAGTGGATAGCGACGATATGAAAGTTTTGGAAGTGGAATCCCATGGATACAGGAGAAGAACAATGAACCTCTGTGGGAAAGGACTATTCGAATCGGTGGTAGGATGCGCGGTTTGCGAAAGCTCGGTAACCATTTGCAGGAACTCCGTGCTGTGCAATTCTTGGACGTTCGCAATCGCCAAGGTTCGTTGAGAGCAAGTGCAAACCAGAAAACACAAAACGATCATCCACCATGCAGCAGCGATCGTCTTGGATTCCATTTTGTCCGCTTTTCCCTCCCTCTAGCTCAGTGGCTGACTGCGTGGAGCAGTGTATGTGCGTGAGCGTATGATTGGTGAGAGTGGGAGAAAGCTCGCCACCATCTGTTTCGCACCAAACAATCAGGCAGAAGAAGAAAGATAATGCTTGCCTCAAATTGATGCAATTTCTGGCGCTATTGCTGGAGGGTGAGGTGAACCTCAACTTTCCAAACCTTGTGGATTTCAGTGATTTGAATTTTTTTCAGTCTCTATAAATACTTTCACTTTCCCCCATCGCGCAGCGAGTCCTCGTAAACAAAATTTGCTTGCAAGATTTGTCAAATTCGGATGCTATCCCGATCGGTTCGATTGCTTTTCACGGGCGCTCCTGGAGTTGGAAAGGGCACGTATGCATCTCGGGTGTCCGAGAAAATTGGATTGCCTCATATTTCGGCAGGAGATCTCCTTCGCGCGGAAGTCGCAACCGGAAGCTCCCTTGGAAAGGAACTGTCCGGATACTTGTCGAAGGGCTTGCTCGCGCCTCCGTCTATTGTGAATGCTATTGTTTTCCAGCGTCTCAAAAGGGACGATTGCCAGCACCGGGGTTACATCCTTGACGGCTTTCCGCGCTCTGTTGCGCAAGCAGACGAGATGCACCATGTTGAAGACATCCAGCTGGACTCCGTGATCAATTTCCATCAAGATTATGAAGTGATTATTCAAAAGCTTGCGGGTCGGAGAGTATGCTCCTCGTGTGGTACAGGATACAACCTTTCTCATGTCAAGAAGGGCAGACTGGACATGCCTCCGTTGGCTCCAAGAATCAGTGGTGTGTGTGATTCCTGCGGCGGAGAGCTTGTTCAGCGATCAGATGATAATCCAGAAGTCGTTTTTGACCGTTTGAAAGTGTATGAGAACTCAACACAGCCCCTCATTGATTACTATAAGAAGGCGGGAATTTTACTGGAGTTTGAAGTAGACGGAACCCCGAAGCAGTGCATGCCGCGTTTGGTTCGATTGATCGAGGGTGTTTCCAAAAATGAAAAACTGGCCGCGTAGTATTGCTCATTTCGAGCACGTTATATGAAGGAGTATTTTAGAAGAAGAAGAAGAATGGATCACATGATGGGAACATGGATCGTCAGTTGCTAGGTCAGTAGCAGACATTTATCTGGCCATAGGGTCTTCTACATCTTCATCATCTCCGGCAGCATCATCTTCATCGTCAACGTCATCCTCGGCCGATTCAAACGCATTAGAAGGAAGAGAATACAACACTAGAGCAGATTGTGCGGGAGGTTTGAACAACAAATAAAGGCCATCTGGCTGCTGACGGACAGCATTAATAACAGCCGCCAAAACACCGTATGATTCTTGAGGAGAACGAATGGACTCGGGCTTCCAATTCTCGACCGCGAGAATTCGATGCTTGTCTGAAGAACCGACTCGAGTTACAAACGCAACTTTGATTGTGGAAATGTCGCCGAGATACGCCTGACTAGCCCAGCGTGCTGCAACAAAGAGATTTCGCTGAATTTGGGTAAGCAACATGCCCGCACGAGATTTCTGGAGTTCCTGGGCCCACTTGGAAGGAGTATCGTACTCCAACAATGAACGCAAAAGAGCTCTCTTTGTCTCCCCTCGCTCGCGCACAAGCGAGCTTACTTCCGTTCGGTAAACAACTTCAGTGCCATCTGGAAGCACAAAAGAGCGATAATAGAATCCAACATCTGCAGGCTTGCCAGTTGTCGCCTCTCCGACAGGAATTGGTCCAAGATCTTCAGCCTCCTCCGACAGCGCTTGCTGAGAAAAACACTGCGAAACATACGTCGCTTCAGCGGTGAGACGATCCTGGCTGTTTGCCGACGCTTTGTCCTCATTCGTGGGAGGGAAATTGTCACTTTCGTTGACGGTTTGAAGGTCCAAAGTGGATCCGTCACGTTTATCGAGAACAAGCACATTGCCCTCCTTTCGTAAAACGAGATCAAACGAGAAGACCGCTCGAGGGGCACACATCAACGCGGTAAGTGCAGCGTCTGTCGAATAAAGCGTCGGGGTCTTGTCCTTCGGATTCTTTTCTTGTTGCATCTTGACCAGCACCGGGTCTGAGGAAGCATTCACATGAGTCAGGAAGTCGACGTTCTCCAGATGGTCCAAACCTCGCGGATCTCTCGGGGCAACGTCTCCAGCCCGGACGTCAAAATAACGGAGACGACCAGCGGTTGAGAGTTCCTTGAAGTTTGATACTTCAGCGGTCTTCTTCGAGAGTTCTTGGAATTCGAACGACAATATCTTATTCCACTGGCGATCAATTTGGATTGACGGCTCCAGAGACTCTTCATCAAACCGGGTAGGGTTTACAACACGCTGCCCACGACCCGAACCACCAGGCCGCGAAAAGCCAGGGCGATTGGAAGAAAATCCACCACGCTGAAAGTGACCAAATCGCCCCCGCTGGCCACCACCGCGACCTCCAAAAGGAGGACCGCCGGCACCTTGCTGAGTCGGGCGACGTCCGGCCCGCTGCCGAGTAGCTCCACGTGTCTCGACCTCTTTAAATGAAGAATCTTCCGCTTCGTGCGAGTATGCAAACGTGGAAGAAGTCTTCTCGACTTCTGCCTTCGCAGCGCGCACACCCTGTACACGGGAATGGGTGGTTAAGAAATCAGCAACTTTGCCAAGCTTCTGTGTATGATCAAATACCGAAAAAGGTACCGAGACAGCAGAAGTGTCAGTTGTCGGCGCAGGGCCCCAACCAGCAGTTGTCGAAAAAGGAAGTGTGAAAGACATAATGATGCGCGAATAACTGAAAAGCGAATAATTGAAGGAAGAAGCAAAAAAAGAAGCGTGGAAAAGAAAAAGAATTGTCACTTGGGCGAGTTTCGATTGGACCCTCTGTTTTTACTTCAAAAAAAAAACCCTAAGCTAGGTCAAGCCCAGCAGAAAACAACTAAGCATCTACAGCAGGGAAAAGGTACAAATGCCCAGAAATTTCCCACACACTTTTTGCTTGTTGTTTTGCTTGCTGTTTTGTTTCTTGTGCGACGACAATGTGAGTGTGTAGCCTTTGAGACCTCGACAGCGGAAAATTCTGTACAGACCGCTTCTTTTTCGAGGAAATGCTGCGAGGAGCATGTTTGGCCCAATGGTTGCAACCACTTCACTGAGCAGATAAACGGAAGGAACGAACTCAAAAGAAAATAAAACCCATCAAAAGAAGAGAGAAAACGCCAATTAATTAAAATAGTAGTAAAACATCGCCACGTAAGTGTCTTCGTGACATCGGTCATCCACTGCGTGCATCAGCATGCATCATCATTCACCCACCATGAACATCCACGCATGACAGGACAGCAATTTCGCCACGAGAAAACAGCAGTGTCAATGCTGACTGCATGTGACACGCCGCGTGCTAAAACAGACCACCAAACTCGCCAAACACAAATCCAACGCACACACACACACACACACAAAAAGACTAGCAAAGGTATCTAAGATCTGACCACCTGTTCTCTGTCTTTGTACTCTTGCATACAAACCACGGTGGGCGCCCGTCCTTCAATGCAACGCTGCCTTTCAGTGTTTATGAACTTCGCCACCGTCTCAGCGTCTTGCAAGCCAAATAGGCAAGAGAACGCACAGCAGCAGAACACATCGCTGGAATGCACACATACTGCTTCTCCAAATGCGTTGCAGCAAATCACAAAGGCAGGCAAGTGCACAGCTTTTCGAGAGCGTCGATAGTCAAAATACGAAATGTGAAGCGAGTCACAGAGTTGGAAACAACAGAAGTACGGTGTGTTCCACTCCACTCTGTTCTCCATCACCCAAACATAGCGATCGTGATACGCAGTCTCGGCCGAGCAGCAGTACTGCCAACAACACGGATTATACCAGCAGCACAGCCCCGATAATTGATAGAATCTTTGAAAACGGGGGTCCATCAGTGCATTATGGACAATTCGAATTCCTGGATACGCACCCTGTCGATAGACAGGTCTGCGGCAAATTGTATTGGGAGCAGACATTTGAGCAACAGCACCAAACGTCCAGAGGTGGGGAGGAAGGGGGAGAACGATCGAAACAAAACTCGAATAAGAGAGAATTCGTGCACTTTGACACAGTGTGCACGAGCGAGCGGCGAGTGGCAACCTTTCAAAGAACTCATAGAAGGCTCCAGCACCCCGTCGTAGAAAAAAGACCTTGCTTTTTTTTTACAGCAAGTGCAGCCACTGCAGGCGTCTGGCAGAGTCGCACGGCTGCAGCCCAAATGGCAAACATGGACGAGGACGACGCGGCACAGGAGGCACATCCGACCAAATGCACAGTGTGATTTCAGTCCAGTTACAATCGCGTGCATCGAAGGGCGTTCCATCATTGCTTCTGTACCCTCTGCAATCTGGTTTGTGGAACTTCATAGATACAGCGAACAACAATCCTTTAACCCCGCTTGTGCAATGTAGAGTGCATTTCAAACTGCTTCTTTTCGATTTGTGCTCGCTGATACTCATGAGCAAGCGAGGTGATCTGGTTCTTGGACTTGAACTTGGAAGACACCGCAGCCGCTCGGGGGATGGACGCCGTGGGTGCAAGAGGGAGACAATGCGGAACATTGATTGACGGGGGGTGAGAGATTGGTGTCTTGGGCTCCGGTGGATTGTCGAACCGCACCACCTTCAACTCACCAGAGGAAGTGGAGGAAGTGGGCGAGGACGATGATGTGGGAGGTGTGACTTCTCTCTTGAAACGTTTTGAAGGCGGAGGCAACACATCAAACAACGAGGTTGAGGAAAGTGATGACCTTCTAATGAAAGGAGGCAGAACGCGAGGGTCCGCTGCGGTCTGCTCTTTCGAGGAACGCCGCGAAGATGAAGCACAAAGTCCGCTGTCACTGCTGCATGCAGGCACCGGATGCTCCTCATCCGATTGTGAATGGTCAGAACCGTATTCCGCTAAAACATCCATACTGTTGCACAATGCAGATCCTCGTTGATGCGAGATGCATAATTCACTTCCGTTACAAGAGATCGAGGGATCGTTCATCACACTTGAATTCATTCAGCAACGACAAGCAAAGGGATATCGCCAAGAGGTAACACCGACGCGTACTCATCAACTCAAGTGGAAAACAGAGCGAAGACTTTTTGTTTGTATATGTGGGTGTGCTTGCTTACTTCACACGGCTAAACTCCCTGTTCTCTTTTTTCTGTTGGCTTGGTGTCTTCGTGGGAGTGAAAATCGGGCACTTGTGAGCACTTCTTTGCGGAGTTTTGCGATCCATGACGGAATCTCAAGCAGCACTTGCTGCATCGTTGTCTGATCTCATCTTGCCGCTTGTGCAAGACTATGAAAACCAAATAGGCAAGATCCATGCTTCTCAATCTACTCTCGTTCAGAATATTGACGATCTGTCAGGCTCTCTTGGAGAGATCATGAGTGCTCCTGACTATCCGGAGTTGAAGGTGTACATGAACAGGCTGCAAGTTGTGAAAAAGCGAATTACCACCCTGGATTCTTCGATTGGCGGAATAGCTGCTCGCCTGTCGAAGTTGCAGACTATGGTTAGTGACCATGAGCGGCGATCCCAAAAAGCGCTGGCACCGCAATCGTCGCAATCAAGCTCTCCTCCAGGCATTGTCTCCGATGATGCTGTTGAAAACTCCGGCAAGAGGCCAGAAGACGTTTCGAACGCTGATGACGATGACATGGATGATGAGGAGAAGAAGTACATGGATGCCTTGACGTCCAATTCAGACGAGTCATAAAGTACGTCAATGAAGTCTCGTGGAATTTAATTTTTGTTTTAATGATTGATTGCATGTACATAAATACGAAATCACTGGACCCTGTTGAACAGGGCGCTCCGGGTTCCGTTGTCATTGTTCTCCGCCAAGAGATCGGGCATGGTCAAGATATTGAAACTCAAGAGCAGTGCATTCGCGGCCCGCAGGAACAATAGGCAACATGCCTTGGTCTACCAACGCATGCATGTCCGCTTTTACCATGGACAGCGTTTGAACCAATGCATCCAATGAACTGAACATCAGGCGCTGTGCATTTCCGTCGCCCGAAGACCCAAGCTTGTCCAACGTAGCAACAGTCACGTCAAGAACTGCAAGAACTTCTTCTTCGACGGCTTCAATCGATTTCACTGATCCAGGATTCTCCATTTCCGACGCCAACGGTCTTGCGACGTGAAACAACGAAAAAGCTGGAGAGGGAAGTCAGAGAGGTCTGCTGGTTGTACTTGCGGCACACAGATGAAAAGACGAAACAGCCCGACACTTGAGTGCAGGGTTATGGATAATACAAACATTTAGGGTTGCCACTTGTCAGCTGAAAGAGCAGCAAAGCAAATGAAAGGGCCTGAGGGCGGGAATGCCGAATGCAACACCTCCTTTGAAAAATTCTTTTCTGTTTTTGGTTTTGTTTTTCGATTTACTTGCTTTGTTTCTCTCGTCGTGATTTCTAACATCAGCAATATGGTTTCGTCAAGTCACTCCTGTAAACTCACGGACGCCCATTTTGACAGTACAGCATGGGAAAAAATTTGCGCAGCGCTTGCCGCAGATTCTTCTGTTGATACGAGTGGACTGACCAACAGGCAGCTGATGAATACGTTTCAAGGCCTCTGGAACTTGGCAGACGAGCATCTCGGATTGAACTCAAAGGAAGCGATAAAACCGAAGATTCCTTCGTTCGTTTTGAGAGATTACAGGCTAATCGACGGCACCGTGTATCACATGTTGAAGTTCATTCTCAATCAAAAAGTTGTTCAGCAAATTCGAAGGTTTGAATGGCAAAATGCAACGAAGCATCAGCAGTACCTGGATATTTATCATGAGATGCGTGACATGCTTCGTTCGTCTGGCCATTTTAGATCTATTTCTGTTTACTTCGAATACGTCAACGTAACACCTGCAGAACAGGACGTCGTCAAGTTTTTTGCTGCTCGTATCGCTGAAAAGCGTGAAGATGCCCATTTGATTGTGGCAGACGACCTCTCGGACATGCCCAAATCAGACTCTAATTCCGCAGACAGGGAAGAGGAAGATGAGGAATTCGTTCGAACGATTTCCAAGTCTGAAAAGACCAGGACTGTCCACTGGTGGTACCATCCGGATTCATATAATTCTGTCGTCGCAAATGGCGAATTAGAGCTTGATGATGATTTAGTGGAGGCCGACTCCATTGTTGCCGTTGACGATCCGTCGAATATGGTCCCGCGTCGTGTGACACGTCGATTCCTCGCGGATTCGATGAAATTCCGAGAGTGGATGAATCCTCTGGATTATGAGACTGAGCTTCCTGTTCCCTCTACAGATGTCCTGCCTGCAGAACTTGTTTCCAAGTATGCAGAAATTGAGGAGGCTGAAAGACCGGTGAAGCGCATGAAGGTGTCTTCTGACCTGCGGAATGAATCCGTCTCCCGTATCGACGAAGCTGAGGACGAACACATGGAAGATGTCGCTGCTCGATTGCAAAACACAGAGCCTGTTATGACAGTATCTGTCCCTTCGTATGCGGACTGGTTTTCTTTGGAAAACGTTCATGAATGCGAAAAACAGGCTCTTCCAATGTTTTTCGATCGCTCTTCTGCAACGCGGACTCCGGAAATTTATGTTCAATACAGAAACGAAATGGTGAGGCTGTTCCGTTGCCGCCCTGATCGTTATTTATCGTTGTCTTTCGTAAGAAGATTTCTCCGCGGAGACGTGGTGATGCTGAGTAGAATTTTTGCTTTCTTGGAAAAGTGGGGCATTATCAATCACGCGGTTGACATTCCCAAGGTGCCAGTGACCGTCTCTGATCGGAGTTATGTTTCGAAAGTCGTTTCAGATCATCCGGATGGTTTGCTGCCCAAGACGTCTCTCTCTTTTTCTGGTTTGCCTCCAGTTTTAGCAGACAGTCACAAACTGGCACCTGCTGACGTGTTTCCAAACATGATGAGTCAGGCTGCTGCATTTGCAGGGGTAAATGTGGAAGATCCGGATTGGACACCGCAGGAAACGTTATCGCTTTTGCAGGCAATTGAAAAGTATGGTGATGCTTGGTCGCAGGTTGCTGCTGAAGTCGGTACAAAAACCAAGGAACAGTGCGTTGCACATTTCCTTCGCTTACCCATTGAAGACTCTTATCTTGCGCAGTATGATCGGAACGCTTCGTCTCTTAGGGACGATCTTGCGTTTCTTGGTTCTGCAAATCCGATTATGGTAATGCTGGCATTTTTGAGAGACAATGTGGATGAGAAGGTGGCGGCGGAAGCTGCCAAAGAGCTATCTGCTGCACTGTCTGATCCCTCTAAAAAGGCTGCGACAGAATCTGTGCGACACAATGTGGGAATTATGGTCAGCGCAAGTATGCGAAAGGCTCTGGAATTAGCGGTCCATGAAGAGCGTGAGATTGCAAAATGTGCAATGCGACTTGTGGAGTTGCAGATGCGCAAGGTTCACGCTTTGTCAAAGACTTTCCAGAACTTGGATAAGCATGTGCATAACGACTATGATCGTCTTGACCGTGCCCGTCAGCAGTTGATGCGAGATCGATTCCTTCTAAGCAGAGACAAAATGCAACTTCTTCCCGTTCAAAGTTCAATTATGACAGATACTCCGCCAGCAGCGCAAGTATTTTCGCAAAAAGTTCCTCAACCGGGGGGGCCTGTTGTTTAGGATAATCGTTACTTGCCGAATAAAGAACTGTGCACGATCACTTGGATCATTTGTCAACCGCGCGGCGTAATGACGGTACCTGATTGAAAAAAAGTTGAATCACTCTTCAAAGTTAGCCATGTGAAAACAGTTGTTGGAAAGAAGGCGGTTCTGAAAGAATCCGTTGAGATAAACAACGATAAAATCCGTGACGGAGCAAAATCAGCGGTTTCATTACCGAGCTGATGATCGCAGAAGAGAAAAGGCTTCAAGCCGCTAGAAGAGTTCAACCAGCGCGAAAAATGGTGATGAAGGCGAAGGATCTTGTGATTGAGGAGCTCTTTGAATGTCAAGAAACACTGGACATTCCAACAGAAAGCAAACAGGCAAGCGGACAAGTGTGTCGGATCGTGGGCATACTAACGGGCTCACAGAACTCAACAGCAGACTGGCGAAAGGGAAGTTGAAAGACGATTCCATCAACAAAAAGAAAAACTTCACAGAAAGTGTTCCGACAGTTCACAACTTGGAACAACAAAAGTGACTGCCTGAGGGCCGAAGATGGTACGCTAGCCCGACGATGACCAGTTGCAAACGCCGCATGGTGTTGAAATATCAACTGCGCCAAAAGGTTTGCTAGCTACCCGTGGAATGTGAAACGTGCAAATCCAAAACATGGTGCATTCTGATAACGTTCGCAAGCCCCGATAACAGGTGGTGAGCAACAATCAGGAACAGAAGAAAGCAAGCACATGTGTCAGTAAGAAAATAGGAACAAGAGACACCACGGAGCACGATGTAGTCCAGTAAACTTAAAATGAAGCGAATGTGCTCAAATGGATCGAGCATATGATTATGAGAGTAAGGTGATGCACGGATGTGGGGAATTCATAAACAACGCGCAGACAAATCGTTAAATGCCAATGCACTCTAGGCATCGACAAACGTGCTCGGTAGAAAAATGTGCAACTAAGCCTGTCGCCAGAGCAAAGTCGGATCACCTTCGGTGCAAGTTGACAAGGGCTGCGGCAAGAAAGGTCGTTTTTCAGAAGTTGCCATCGCGGGAATCTTTCAGAAGTCACGTCACAGAAACAGCAAGTCTTCCGGTTTCTCCAGCTCCTTGCTTGCTTTCAAGAGAAGCAGCTCTTTAAGAACGCTTCATTGGCATGATTTTCTTCTATTCCGGTGTTTCGGAAGATTTTCTCAGTTCACTGCTTCACCGCTATCTTCAGAGTCAGATTTGCATGCGCACATAGGAATTCACATTGGCATACTGCTTTCCATTCGGCAAAGTACGCTGGTAAATTCTCAAAGCATTGGTTGATTGACATCCCGCAATTTTTTTGCTGCCTGCTGCCGCTACAACGTACTTTGCTTATTCCTACTGAGAATGCCCGCTCTTCGCACAGTTTTTGTCTGAAGGCGTTTGACGAAGCATAGGAAAGGGCGGCAATGAAAATTTGTGTTCTGCACACAAATCGGCCAAATCACAGCAACTTCCTTGCAATTGTGACGTAGTTTTGTGAATCAGAATACCGCCAGTCAAATTGTGTAAGCGTTTTCTGTATTTTCCATCTCTCCCTCGTTTTCTCTGCCTGTCTTGACCCCACTGACCACGGTGCGCTTAATATTTCACATGATTCCCGTCTAGCTTCGTTGCTGGGGCTTGTCCATCCGCACCTCCGTGAAAAGCAGGGTGCCTTCCAGATCGCTGCTTCTGTTTTTAATTATGCCATCGTTTTCCAAATTTGAGTTCCTTTCCCATCGGTTTCGGTGCATTCTGCAGTCTTTTTGTGTTCCAGAGGGTGTCCACGATTTATCCGACTTCACGAATTCTGTTCTGCAGATTATCAGTGCCTTTTTTGCCTCTTTTCTTTTTCCTCGCCTTGTTCTGTTTCTGCTTTGATGGATTGCTGGCAATTTCACCACCACCACCACTCATTCATGCATTTAGACGAACGCTCTCTTCAAAATCGTTTTCTAGCGTTGTCCAGGTATTTTCCGTCATGTGTTTCGTTACTTGTAGGTTACTACAACTGACTTGCAGATGACGAGATTTGAAAAATGAAACGTGGGATTATCTCTGAGTTTGTTCTCTTGCCCAATCTGTTTGGCTGTCATGAACGCAACATTTTTAAAAAATTACACTCAAGCCTTCCAACAGGAAATGAAAACGCGACAAGTGCGATGCCTTCTTTCTCCAGGTTCCAGCCCAAAATTATCGTGTTTGATCGTTTTCTGGCCATATTAGGCCCAGTTTTGAATGAAGATCGAACAATAGTACAATGAAAAGACCACCTGCGGTGCGATGCAGCCGCGAATGCCAGCTTCTTAAGCAGCCCGTTCCTGGAATGATTCGGCGCACTCGGTTGTATTCTGCAGTCATTACAGCACTTGGTTGTGCGGAATTCGTCCATGATGACCGGGTTCGGCTTCGTGGGCTGTCGAAGAGGCAAAACCACATGCCTAAACAACGATTCTCTGTAACGAAAGACGAAACAAAGAAAAGAAAATTGGTATGGAGGAAAACTCCCAACGACTGATCGTCAACGAAATCAGCCATCAGACAGATTCGGTAATCCCGAAACACCCGAAGCGTTGGACAATATTGTCAGCAGTTATTACAAAGACCGAAGAGTCGAAAAAGTTGCTGTTGCTGCGCGAACTCCACGAGCTCCCAGGTAAATCTGATCAAAGGATACGTGCTGTTGCCGATTCGAAACGTGATTTTGAAAGAAACCGTTTGGTGCGGACAGTCGTGCGAGGAACAAAACCCGGCGAGGGTTGGGTTGGAGGGTGGTGCTTACTCGTGGTATCCAGCCATTATTTCGACGAAGGCAAATACGCCTGCTGTTGCAAGTGCTGTCTCACCGATTTTTCAAACTCGTATTGACGCTGCATAATAGATGATAACGATTCCTGAAACTCCACAAGGCGTGCCGCAATACGAGCAGTGTGCTCTTCCATGGTAGAGAGCCGTACTTCAAGATCTTCACGAACGGAACAAAAAGAAGAATTCATGGCTTCTTCAAGTGCGCCAACCCGGTACCACAATGCTTTCATTCGCGATCCGTCAATATCTTGAACAGCTTCTGTAAGCCGATGAACATGCTGTTCGATTTGTGAGATCCTTGTGTCCTGATTATGCGGCTGTCTTGGAATGCCGTAAACGGGAGATCCTTGTGATTTCATATCGTTTAAGGCTCTCTCCAGCTGATCCAAGCGATTTGCCATGTTCGCAAGCGCACTAGCTGTGTCTGTAACTGACGGTCCTTCTGCATCAAATCTGAATGGGCTGGTGCCGGATTGTCGAGCAGAGCGAAGCGGGCCAGCTGACCCAAACGCCTGCGGCTTAGGAGATGGGAGCATTAATAACGAAGAAGATCGATTCGAAGACTATGTGTTTTTCCTGACATTCCAATACAGCCCGTTGTTTGGAGTTGCTCGGGCTGTCTTTTTTTCAGACTTCGTGTGTCGTTCTTGCACATTTTCAGGCTTTCCCTACAGCAGATCGGAAGGTTTTTTGACAGTGGATCCGTGGTCCGTTTTACAGGTAGACAGTACCCTCCAACCCAAAGCCTCTCCAAACATTTGGCTCGCATGCTGCGCCTCAGACAGATTTTTTTAGCGTAAAGTGACTTTTACAATCCGCATCAGCGGCCATCATCGATTACAAGGAGTCAGTTGTCAGTATTCGAGAGTGGACAACGACAACGACAACAACCGGTGGCAGCAATCTGCAGAGGAAAAAGGTCGGCCTTCATTCAACAGCAATGTCGACGGCTGCAAACTCAGCCATACTATCCAATGATATCACAGCAGTCCATCCAGACATTTGGGTTGGGGGGTTATAGATAGTCAGTCCTATTGCAGACTACGATTTATCAGCATTACGATTTGATAAGTTGGAAAGCCTTTTCCAATCGATGTTTCGTGTTGTTTTCCACTTGAGAAGCTCTGGATTTGCTCAGTCTTTGTGCCATATGCGACCCATACGACACTCGCGATGGCATCGCGTCATGCAACTTCCGTCGATCAATGATTTCTTCCGCAGTCTCTATGCGAGTCGACGGGACGCTGCTTCCCTGCAACTGTGAAAGCATCTTTTCGATATCCTCTAACATGTCTGGTGCACGTCCGGCCACTTCCTGAGGCAGCGGGGTGACTGGAAATTCACGGACTGGCGCAACCTGAAGAAAATCTGCGTCTGAGTAAGATTTGTCCATGGCTTGATGCACTTTCACGTCAAGCGCATTCACTTTAGCAAGCAGCGATGTAATTGACGGCATCTCCACGAAATCGGCAGATTCTTGCAAAATCTGTCCAGCATCTTCCAAAAACTGAGATTCATTCAAATTTGAAACATGTAGGAACTGACCTGTAGCAGCTTTGGAGGACGTAAGCAGTTCTGGCTTGATTGCTGTCAACTGCAGATTTGAAGGAGCCGTATCAGATACAGGCACGCCGGTCGGGGTCACCAATATTGGAGAACCATCTGGAGGACGTATTTCCTGATCAGTCTGGACGGGGGCGGAAACTTTCTCCACCACTGGAGTTGGGGAGATGTTCTTCAGGAACGACAAATCATCCATCAACACCGGGACGACGCATTTGGGTGCTTCATTTCTGGGCGAGGCAGTTTGAGTTGAGATGACACGAGAAACTTGCGGTGCACTTGGAGCAGGCAGACGAGAAGGCAGCCTCAAGATACGCAATTGCTGCGCAGTAACAGCTTGATTACCCAACGGAGCTCCTAGATTACGTTCTGGTATCTGGATCTCCACCACGGGTTGAGCGATTCGCAGTAATCGAACCTTTGAAGTCGAGATGTTTTTGGTTGGGGCAACAGCCTCTCTCTTCTCATGCATAATTCGCAGAGGCCTCACAGATGTCTGCGCCCATCGCTGGGGCCCTGCAAGGTTTTGTTGCGGGGCGAGAACTGCGTCATGCAGCACATTCTCATGACGTTTTTCAGGCACCGGATCAGTTGAAGCATCAGTGGAAGACAGTCTACTGACTGCCTGACAACTAAAATCCTTGAATTCTTTGTTTTCCTTCGGTCGATTCTCGTGCGGTAAGATGGGCTGGGATGCCTCGCGTTCTGGATCCGCAGCCGCCGCCACCTTCCTAAACAGAGAATGTCGCCTTGTTGGAGATACGGAGCCAGAGTTGGAAGGCGTGTGGGGAACGTTTGCCAGACCAGGTTGTTTCCCAGAAACTCTGGGAGAAACAGAGCTTACCGACTCCGATTCTCGAGAAGGGGTGTCTCGTCCACTGAATTCAGCGTCCATCAACTGCACAATAGAGATTCTGGGGGACTGCCGTTTTGCAAGATCCAACATCACCGGCGTGGATTCGCGCTCTGTTATTTTGGATGGAAGAAGCAGACTTGATTTTTTCAGGGACACCTCAGGTTCAAAAACCACAGGATCTGTTCCAGTTTCTATTTTCAATATTGCAGGGGGATTTTGCACGAGCAGAGACGCGGGAACCACGGACACCGTCTCATTGTTCGACGCGAATGCACTGGTTTCTGTGCTTACCGATTTCATTGAACGAGGAGGCACTGGTAATACTGCTGGCCGCACTGGTTCAGGACACTGCACAATTCGGCCAGCGTCAATGGCTGTGTCAATGGATACTGGAGAACTGAGAACAGCAGATTGCTTTGAACTCTCAGAAGCAGGAGATATGCTGCGAGAGTCATTCAGCATCAGAGCATTCATCAGTTGAGAAGAGGAAACATCACTTGAAAATCGAAGCGACCTGTCTAACCGATCCAAGAAGTCCATGTAAAGCATCGAATTCTTCTCATAGCTGAAATCAATTCTGCCAACACACTCTGGGGTAAAGTAAGACGATGCGAACGAGAATGCTGCCAGAGTATTCTGCGATTGTGTAGAAAACAAAACTGGTTCTACATCTCGGAAGGATGGAGCTGACAGATTTCGGTCTACCACGAACTTTTCCGCCTTTGCTCTCAAATGGGGGGCCAGTGCGTCCGTTCTGTGAAGACCAGCTCGAAAGAATACAGTTTCTTCCGGATTTTGATCCAAAATAAGATTCTGAAACACATGGGGCTGTTGATAAAACTCTGCAAAGCAAAGGAGATCACAGTACGCGTACTGCAGCTTTGCACCCACTGATATTAATCCGAGAAGATATACGAGATATGCGTACCGAATCAACATACGCTCCAGATCATCAAGAAGTTCCGCTCTTACAAGAGGTGCATTGCCATTATCAGTAGACTGCGAGGGATCTAGATGTGCGAGACAGAAGGAACAAGCAACTATACAATCCAGCCGATCTTCCAAGGACATTGTCTCTGTTGGAGCTCGATTCTGAATGGACTGAATACCCTCTCTTGAGGGGCTGAACACATTTCGAAGAGAGTCATCCAAGTGGGAAACACGCTGTTCGACGTCCTCAAAGAAATCCGCAGATGATGTATTACAGATGTTCTTCTGTAAAGACCCAAATTCTCTTTTCAGCACTTCAACAGCCCGGCTGAATAGATCATCAAAGACCTGCACGCGAATCCGGGATGACAAATCAGCAGCCCCAACAAAATCGGACATCAAAAAACAGACGAAGGCAGGAGTAATCAAGCCGATGTGAACCGATTGTGATGAGAACCGAATCAATTCATCTCGAAGCAGGGCAGAGTTCGGACCCAGAAACTCGCACAGTCGATACAATTCTGAGGAATTTTGCTCATTGAGACAAATTCGAAGAGCAGTTCGGATGTTGCCAGAAATGAACAAAAAGTCCAAAGCATTTGAAAACGTAAGCGCCCGATGGAATTCTTTCGAGTTGGCAATCTCAACACAACCAGAGGATGGCTTTCCAAAAACAAAGTTTCCCGAAGATGCGTGGACACGCGACGGAAGCAGAACATAAGAACAATCGCTGAGAATGAAATGCGCTAATGACACATAACAAGACTTCTCTCCAGGCGATAGTGAACGAGAAATGGAGGATAGCTTTTCCAGGGATTGTCGACTTGCAGAAGCGTCAAACGACATGGATCGCAACAAGTGCAGAAGATTCGTGACAGAACCAGTGATGAAACAAACAGAGAGGGCAGCACACAGACTTTCTGACACGACTCCCTTTGAAGACTTGTATATTTTCATCAATGCGTCAAACGCATGGTCAAAACCGGAAATCATCCCGGTACTCAACACATCCGTCAGAGGAGACTTCTTTCGACTTACTCGTGCAGTAAATGCGCTTGCAGAAGTCGTCGATGAATACAGAGAGCGAAGTGCCATGTTTCGATTTCTTTCCAAACAGTAATGGTTGATGATTTCTTCTGCTTGGGAAGGTATTTCCTCTCGCAATGCTTCTTCGAGCGGACATTCAAAACAAGAGCTCAGCATCATCCAAATGGATTCCGACTTTGATTGTGGATGGGGAATAACAGCCGGATTTGGAAGATGCAAACCAATTCGCTTGTCGTCTATAAATGCGGTGGTGGAATCGGCAGAGAGCCGAAGGACAACGTTTGTTCGCTTTGAAATGACTACAGTACAACACCGTGTGCTGCCGTCTTCTCCGAATTGGATGACATCCACTTCAATGTTCTCAAAATCAACTTTTTGACGAAACACGACATATGTGCTGCACAGCAGGAACTTACAAAAAGAGATGCAAACATTCGAGAGCAACCGACCAGCATCGATCAGAAGGCTGCATTTTGTCCAGGAATTCGTTTTGGAGGACCATTTCCACAGTTCATTTGATCGATCAAGCACAGCCACATACCTTCCAGCATCAGATACGGCAAGTTCCGAGGCACCCGATATCTCTGATTCAAGACTTGATGAGTTCCTCCTCAGCAAGTTGGAAAACGAAAACGATTTCTTCGGCAATGCTTGGTTGTTCTCCAAAACCGCACCCCCCTTCAGGCTGGCGCGAAGATCGGGAGACAGTTTGGGTAGAGAGTTTGTTATCCCGGTTGCGAGAACTGACAACGTGATTCGAATTGATTTTTCCACATTGCATTCCACGGTGTAGCTACCATCCGCCGATTGTGCGAAACATTTGGACATGGTGCTCTGCAATGAATGCGCGGAGGACTACAGATCGATGATTAAGATCAGTATACTTATATACAAATTAACAGCGCCAATACGTAACTGGAAAAATTCTGGAAACAGTGGAGTTTCACAACAGGACGAAAAAGATTAAAGAAAAGGTAAGCAGGCAAGTTCGTGGTGTTTTAGATGATCCACACGTCTGATGGTCATTGAGAATTCGAGATGCCCAACACGACGGGTTCCTGACAGAAAATCACGATTCCCAAAGCAGTCGGGGAAAATTCAGGAGACTGGGGGGAATCTTGTCAAAATCTTATTTAACGATTCGACTAGACTGCCATTCTTATCGTGCAATTCATTTGGAGCGAAACTTTTTTGGTTTGTGCTTGTTGCACGCGACCGCACGCGACCTTCTTTTAAAAAATTTGCTTGTGAAACCTCGTTCTGTACTGTGACTCGTCGCTCATTGGTGCATTGTTCGCGAGGGTGGATTGATAGGCGGGAATCATCGAGTATAAACAGATATGCCTCGAATTACATCTGTGCACGAAGCTGTTGCCAACCGAAATGCTGCCGCTCCTTCGAGTTTTGCAAAGATGCAGATGATGAAAATGGGATGGATTGAGGGGCAGGGCCTCGGGGCGAATGCCACAGGAGACGTGCAGCCTGTACACGTGTCCAAGAAAGACAATGTTCTTGGTGTCGGTTCTGTGTGGCAAAGCGGGCACTCCATTGCAGTGTCTTCATTTGAGGGCGCTCTCAAGAAATTTGCGATATGCACTGGAAATGACGACGACGACGACGACCACTCGAATTCCTCCGAATCTGAGAGCGAAGACAGTCTTCTGCAGACTTCTGGTTCTCAAGAAACTTCAGCACCAGAAAGCCGTCCAAGTTCCGCTCTTGTCGGGGACGCTACGTCGCGTGACGAAAAGTTATTTGAAAAGTGCGAATTTCGAACACTGCGGCGTTTTACCCCTCTTGGAAAATTGAAACGGATTGCAGACTATGATACCACAAATTCCGAAAGCGGATCCAAGGAATTTGTAGCACGAGTAATTGTGTCCCGTACGGAGTCCAATGAAAATCTAAACAGAAAACGTGCATCGGCGGATTCCGTGATTTGTACAGATGTAGAGCAAAAGCAGAAAAAGGCACGAACAGTCGGCAGTGAACCTGCAAAGGCCCGATCAAAGGGAGGGTCCATCGATCCCGAGATTGACGCGGGAAGGAAAGAAAGAAAAGAGAAGAGAGACAAAAAAGGAGACAAGAGAAAAGAGGAAAGCGCTGAAAAGACGGAGCGTAAGAAGGACAAGAAGGAACGGAGGAACAAGGAGAAATCAAAGGTGGACATGGACGGGAAGGAAAAGAAATCAAAGAAGGACAGGAACTTATGAAAAACGACATGATGCGGAGCTGCCGTCAGAAGGGCTTAGCCAGCACCCAGAAGGACAAGAATTACTTTGCGTCTCGAATCCAAAAGAAAGATTCTGCTTTTCTTCTGGAATGCTCCAAATGGTTTCTCGTCACCATCGTCTTCAGTTTTCGTCGTAGGAGCGAAACAAAGTCGACGGATGCATCGGTTAAGAATGGGTCGTCTGGCATATCACTCACTGCCTGTTTTGAAATGTCGACAATAGACAATGCGGACTTCTCCGATCTTGCTCCGGCTTCGTGGAGGATGTTCCAGATGACGGATTCCGGAATAATTTCGTCGGCTACCTCGAGGGGCAAAGCTGCAGAATGGGAGCTCAACCAAATGCTGATCTTCTTCTTGAAAATGTTTCCTTTCCAAAATACAGGGCCATGAAGAGAGAATATTGCGTTTTCTTCATTGAACAGTGATGCACAATATTCAGCAATCTGTTCTTTTGTTACCACTGGACAGTGTTCGTCATGCCGTTCTGACTGTTTTTGTAGATCCTGTACGGTGTCATAAAGTCTTTCAATGGCCACGCATGTTGATTCCGAAAATGCTCCTAGGACATACAACGCCTCAATCACCAGATCTGCTGTGTCACTCTTTTGGTTCTTCGCATTCTGAATCGGAATACGCGCCCTCCGTCCCTCGTAGGAAAAGAACACTCGATTATCAGGAGACACGATCAAGTTTTCCAAATGCTCCTGCTTTCGCAGAGAAGTGAAAAGTCCTCGCAATTCCGGTATGCTCAGACCTGCCAGTGCAGGAATTGTCTCCGGTATCTGGTAGAGTGGAATTGAAGAGACAATGTCTCGAGATCCTATCCTCTCCAAAAGTTGGCAAATTGCACGACCGCTGAAAACCTCGTGTTCTGCGGGCACAGGAGAATGAACATCCAGTACCAACACAGGGACGCTCAGCGACTTGTTCAGTTCAGTGTCCTTCAGCTGCAACCTATTCTTCACCATCTGTTGCAAGGACTCAAACAGGCAAGACGACTCTGCATATGAGAAGACGCACTGCGGAGACACTTTAACAGAATTAATGGAGGACATTTGTCCGTCGCCCAAAATCTCAGCAAGGCACATGAGAATCGAGAACAGCTCTGAGCACTGACGCAGTTCCATCCCCATAAGGTGACGCATGAGATTGCTCCTCTTGTAAAACAAATCAAGACAGCCATGAACGCTTGATGACTGAACTACGAGGCTACCGATCTGGCAATCTTCGAAAAGAAGAAAAAGACCTCTGCAAGCTGTGCAGTCTCGAATGATCAATTCTGAAACCACCCATCCTTGAAGGGGGACAACAGCAGCACATTGGAGTTCATCGTCCCCTGTATCATAGATTCCCGAAAAAATGATGATGGAAAACCGGAGTTCAGAAAAGAGCGACAGCGTCTCGTATGCCTCCGCAAGTGAGCAATCCTCAATTGCAATTTCCTTGCGGACTTCCTCTTCCTCTTCTTCTTCCTCTTTTTCTTTTCCTTCTTCTTGCATTTGATCGTCTGCAGTCGGAGGTCCGAGCAATCAGCAATCCGGGGCAGCCCTGTAACAGTGCACAATGCAGAAGATGCAGCGTGCAGACGATTCGAATTTCGAAACCCGGTGCCGCTGCGCACTGCACTTTCCCCAAGTTTCCCCCCCCCCCCGCAAGGACACAACGCGCGTCAAGTGTCACTCAAGCCTGCACCTTATCTTTTCAAAAAAGGCATCTCCCTTCTTCTCTTCAAACCAACACGACTCCGCGACTTGTTCTCGAAAGGAGAGGAAGCCCTTTCCGCCCTCTCTTGCTTTTTTCATTTTGCGATTATCAATCAACTCATGGATGCAGTGAAAGAGAAGAAATCACGTTATCTATCTGCTGCGCTGGTAATTCGAAAATATTTGAATTGTCATAATTTTCGAGCACTGAATGCTGTTTCCTTGCCTTCGCTCATTCGTGAGTTGCGAAAGACCACACAAATCTTTCGTTTCTTGGAAGATGTTCGACAAGAGGTCCAAGTTCGAAGCTTTGTAACGTTTGTGTCCCGCTGCATCCGTTGTGCAGAAGAAGCAGACATTGTTCGGTGTGATATGGGAAAAGTGTGCGAACTTCGTGGGCTCGCAGACGATCTCGGACATCCGTTGCCAACGCTTTTGACGAGAATTCCGCAGTTCTTCCGCTTTTTGGACCTTTTGCTGATGGTAGAAGAGTATCATCTGAAGTTCCACGATTGGCCGACATTGGAACGCCTGAATGCGCAATTTGGGAACGGATCCGACAGTTCTGCATCGTCGCTGCGATCTGATTTTCGTGAATTGTTCCCGTGGCTTACTGGCACTTCCCAGCCCATTTTTGTGGTGGAGGACTCTGATATTGGTATCCAATTTACTTTTGAAGTCCTATCGCTCATACTTAAATTCTGGAACTTTGAGGTGGGTGAACTGCCTGACCTTGATTCCACCGCAAAGTATCCTCTCGGAACGGTGCTTGCATTCCGCACTCCTGATGAAGACTTGGACGACTTCTGGCTTGGCGTGGCGCTGCAAAACGTACACTCGCTGAAGGGATCTGTACGGATGGTTTACTTTGATATTCAAGCGTTGCATACTGGTCTTGGAGACGCGTATCGAATCCATTCTTTTGATGCCGAAGATGCAACCACAATTCTCGGCAAAGTTGAAATGCTAGTCATTCCAGGAAGAATTCCAGTTTTCCGTCTCACCAAAGAAGAGCAAAAGCGAGTGGTAAGGATGGCGCAAGAAGACCTTCTTGCCTCATAAACCGGGGACTACGCTGCAGGAACGAAGACAGTGCATACTACTGAGGAATCGTCCAATTTTCGAGCGTCTTTGCCGCAGACTTGGACCATCAGAAGATCGTCAGAGACTTTCCTTGTGCAGGTCTCAATCTCACAGCCATCTGGGACACCGTCTGCGATTATCTTCAACAGGTCTTCAGGCACCTTTCCGTGGTTCGCCCGGGCAGAGTGAAGAGTGTTGCTGATTGAAATGAGCAAGCGCACATGCCGATCCATGTCCGCGTATTTCATTACGAGGGTACTACGAAACCGAGAAACTACGTAAAGAAATGATGTCCACAGTTGATTAGAAGACGAATGAGATCATCAAGGTAACTCGAGGGGGAAGAGGGAGGAACGCCATACAAGCTGCTGAAACAACAGTGACCAGTGCCATTGCGGACACGGTTCCGGCAAGTGACAGATATCCGCTCATGCAGCGCAGCAGTGGTCAACGAGAAACATGTGCAATGCGAATACAGAACAAGAAAAAAAAAGGCCCTGCCTGGGTGTTGCTTCTTCGTAAAATGCACTTCGTTGGTCCGCTGCCTGTCTCGTGTACTACTTTCCCTCAGCTCTCAGAACTCGGAGCGCTCAGCACGTCGAAAACTGGAAATACCTGGGCACAGAATGCCAGTCCACACAAAAGACAGATCGGAAGAAGCAAAAATGATCCAGAAGCAGCGCGCTCTCGCACAGCCGGACATCAAAGTGCATCAAAAGTCCCCCCCGATTTGCCATGAAACATCGGGGACAAAACAAACAGACGAACAGAACGCAAAAGCTGCTTTTCAGAGCGCGTGCTGTTGTTATTGGTATCTCAGTCTATTTGCGGCATTTCCTCCCCTCTTTGCATTAATTCATTTGGATCTTCGTTTTGTGTGGTGGGATACGCTGCCCGTCGCCGCTTTTCAATTGTGTGTACAAATGCAATCTTTTCTTTTGTGGACGCCGTTGTTTGCCACAGTGCTGTTGATTGTCGGCACTCTTGTATCTCGGTATGTTTGGAAGAAGCCGTCAAACAGCTCTCCGGTTACGGGGAGTGCAACGTCTGCAAAGGTGACGAAGCCCAATACTGCGAGCGGTGTTCTGACAGCGTCCTCACCGCCCAGGCCAACTGGCTCAAGGCAACCGTTGTTGCGCACACCTTCTGCCGACGGGTCTGATGTCAATGATGACCGCAGCGAAGCGTCCTCTGCGCAAATCGCTTCTCCGAACTTCTCGCACGTTGCAGCAATGAGTGTGAGTACTTCCGATGCAGCTTTGGACGATGACGGTGCGGGAGTCTTTCCAGAAGTCGTTGCTGTTGCTGGGAATTCAAGTCCTGGAGCTCGCACTCGAAAGCGTTCCAAATCACAGCTCGCGGCGTCCGCAGCGCTGGAGTCAGAACGCCCAGAGGATGAAGATTTGGAAGAGCTCTTTCAGCTGGGAAGAGCAGTTGAAGAAGAAGGGGAGGTGTCTCTTGCATTGCGCTGCTACTTGGCCTGCGTGTCTTCCCGATCAGGGAAACCCTTTCCTTCTGTCACACTTTGCCTTCGACGGACTGCAGACTTGTTTTTCCGGATGGGGGAATTTGAAAAGGCTGCAAAGTTTTTGAATGCTGAAAAACTGATCTACGAAAACGCCCTTCTCAATTCACAAGGTTCGTCCAACCGGGCACAGGCATGCATTGCATTGTCCAAAATCATGGCGAGCGAAGGGTATTTGGACATGGCCGTTCGATATCGTCAACGCGCAGAAAAACTTGGCAGTGCATCTGCTACGCCTTTCGACGGCGTCAACTCTCGTGACGAACTGGATCTGTATGCTGCGCGCGGGAAGCTGAAGTACATGGAAACGCTGCGAAGGTACAACTCGGCCAAATCGCTTCCATCCAAGAAATCAGCAACGGCGACTCCAGTACAAACCCCATCCTCTTCTTGAAAACTCGTGTTCATTGGTTTTCTGTATCTATCTTTTCTTTTATTGCCTTTTGTATTAACTTATTACCTCTCTCTCTGTCTCTCTCTCTCTGTCTCTCTCTTCATCGTTTCCGATGGAATTTGTACGATACCTGTGATAGTAGTTGTGATAGTAGTTGTGGTTGTGGCTGTGGGAGTAGGAGTAGGAGTAGGAGTAGTCAATGTTTTGTCCTATTTCTCTCCTATGAAAAACATCTTCTCACCTCAAAAACACACAATAAATTGAACAAATAAGACCGAAAGCAAGGTTCGTTGCGTACTGTACAGATTTTTTACCACTTCTCTTTTTACACTCCCATCACCCTTCATAGCAGCAACCTAATTGGAGAACACCCATTCGAATCTTTCTCGTGCAAATTCCTTCTGTTCGTCTGAGAAGTCGTCGACAATGCCGAGTGCCGATTGCATTTCGCTGGTTGTCTTACCGCGAATCATGTCTGCGATGCGCACACAGCACACTTCGGAAAGCGTCTTCATCTTCAAGGATTGTGCGGCCTTGAGCAGAAGCAGCCAGTCTCTCGCAGAAGACCCCACCATAAACGGAGACGGAGCTGCCGAAAACTGATTTTCACAATACTGAGCAATGTTTCCGGCACACTCTGCAGAAAACGCAACCGACAGAGACTTTTTCCCGCTCAGAAACGCATCGGCAACAACAGAAGAGAACTGAGACAGCAGCTCACCATCGCAATTCACGCCTTCGCTCTGAGATCCGCATACCAGGGAAAACAAAGACATGGCAATCACCCTCCTTGAAACCCTGAAATCCTGAAACCCTGAGATCCAGACACACGCGTTTCGAAACAATCGACCAAGATTCAGGACGCATGGAAAGCAGGGCAACGCCAGCCTCGAAAATGTCCCTTTTGTTGTGTTCGTACGGTGATTGTGCTTTTGGTGGTCTGCTGACTAGCATCACGTGATGCATAAACGAGAAGAAGTTGGGGAGGGCACGCTGGACAGTTGACACTTGACAGGCGGAATCGGAAAAGCTTTTCTGTGATCAAAAACGGTCCTTTCATTCGGGGATTAGTCACAAAGTGCCTTCTGGACTGCTCTCACTCCAACTCTCTCTCTCTCTCTCTCTCTATCTCAATAGGTACCGGTATCAATCTCAAATCTCTCTCACACCGTGCTCCATTTTCCCCATCTTTTTCTCCTGCTGTGCTGATTCTCCTTCATCCAATTCCGGTTTTTGGCTTTTTCTCTCTCTTTCGCAGTTCGCTTCTTTTCTCCTTTCTTTTTCTTTTCTCCTTTCTTTTTCTTTTCTCTTGCCCTTGCATGTTCTTCCTTCCGTGATTGTACTTTTCATTTCCTCTACAACCATTCTGCGGGATTTTCCTCGAGCTGGAGACTAAGGGGGGGAAAAAAACACCCAGACAAAAAACAAGGACTGCTGCTCTGACCACCTTTTGGGTATTTTAAGGAAAAAAAAAAGAAGAATATGTCCGCGCCAGAGGTTTCCATTAGTCCCGGGACTCCCCAATCAGAGACTTCGCGTTCGAATACCACGTTCGAGTCTGACTCGAACGCAAGTTTCCCCGCATCAAACGACCAGAGCACGACGGATAATTCCACGTTGAAGGAGCCTCCAACAGCTATCAGCGTTGCAAATGACAATAGTAATGCAGTCAGCAGCGACAACAGCAACAACAGTAGCAGGAGCCCTGGGAGCGGCATGTCGGGCAGCAATAGCAACTTTGGCGACTCGGATTCCGAGTCTGACGACAAGAATGCGTCCCGTCTGTCTGTCGATCGCTACGGGTTTATCACGAACGAAGCCGATGCCGTTGCCCATTCACCTGCATCAGTCCGCAGAGCGTCGATTGCACTGGAAAATTCGCGTTCTGACAAGTGGGTTAAGATGCTCAAATCTTGGGATCGGTACAAGGTGGAGAAGTATGACAAGCTCAAGAGACGAGTTCGAAAAGGCATTCCAGATCGTTGCAGAGGACAGGCATGGTCGTATTTTGTGGATACCAAGGAAAGACGCGCCAAGTTTCCGACAAAGTACTACGAGGATCTTGTGCTGAAAGGCAACGACGAATTTCGCGAAGTGATTGAGAGGGATCTGTCGCGTACTTTCCCAAAACACGAATGGTTTAGAGAAAAAGGAGGAAAGGGACAGCAAGCATTGTACAATGTGTTGATTGCCTTGGCGTCGCACAATCCAGAAGTAGGGTATTGTCAAGGAATGGGGTTTGTAACGGCAATGGCGCTGTCGTATCTATCTGAAGAAGACGCCTTCTGGCTGATGATGTGCCTCATGGAAAAGTTATCGTTGGATGGGTTGTTTGCTCCGGGGTTCCCAAGACTCCGGTCGTCATTCTACGTGCTGGAAAGCCTGCTCGAACAGCACTACCCAAAGATTGGTGCGCATCTGGAAAAAGAACAAGTGGACATGTCATTGTATGCATCTCAGTGGTTTCTTACGATGTTCATCAACATGTTTCCTTTTCCTGTTGTGCTGCGCATCTGGGATATGTTTTTGTTTGAAGGATGGAAAATCTTCTTCCGTGTTGCGTTGCTGATTCTGAAGTTCAACGAGAAGTTGATTATGGGAAGGAGCTTTGACTCCATTATCATGTCAATCAAGGATTTTTGTGAGAACCCCGAGATGAAGGATGAAAATTGGGTCATTACGAACGCTCTGAGGATCGACGTTGCCACCAAGGAAGTTGATGACTTGTACGATGAATACAGAGGCAAGAATCCGGGTGTCAAGCGTTGCTAAAAGGGAGCTCTGGCTTCACGTGCAAGCCCCCCTTTTTTTCTTCTTCATGTACATTTGCAAGTGTCTCACTGATTCTGGTATCAATACATTTTTCTAGAGCTGTACACAACGAGAGTTTTTTATGCGCACAATCTTGGGCATACAGCCCATTTGCATTTCGCAGTTTGTCGAAGCACACATGCGTTGTTTTCTTGTGACCTTGTTTTGCAAATTCATCGAACGATGAAGACGAGGTTGGTAGGAAGCCAATAAATGCGGGTCGATAGTGCAGTGTTCGTTTTTTCAAGATTGTCCGCCGTGTTCTTTCGCACTTTTGCCTTTGGCTCTCACACGATTGCGGCAATGTCTTTTCTTCTTCTGTCATGTCTCGGCCAGTAATAACAATCACAATCCTAACCATTATCATGATTATGATGTTAAGTCAGTTGAAAAACGCTCGGATTTAATATCATGTATGCACGGCATCTGCCGGAAACTCAATCAATTGTTTCCAAACAGGAGCGCGAACAGAACTGGCCACAGCTTCTACCAACAGACGATTGCTAGAAACTGTGAATGTGTATTTCGGAAGGGATATGTTATCTGTGTCCGGAATGGACCCCGAGGCTGGTGCGAACTGCATCAACGATTCGCCGTACCGCGTAACTCTCTCGTAGAGGATAAATTCGACATCCTGGTCTTTCTGCGGCTCGGCATCAAGCCGCAGCTCGGTGTACGGCCCTCCTTCGTGCCCGTCAGCGTCTTCATCGGGATCATCGAGCAAATCTTCTTCCGTCATATCTGAATATGAACGATGTAATCCGCCTCGGTTATAGGGAACAGAAAGTCTTTTTCGCGGCTCCGCAGTCCCATGAGACGCAGCAGCGGCAACCTTGATCACGGTTTGATTAAAATACAGCAATGGACATCGACGGACGCGAATTCTGTGGGACAAGACAGCGGGGCAAAGAGCGCGAACCACATCAGGAGTCAGTTGCTTGGACGCCCAAGTATCCCCTTTCGACAGAGGAACTCGTGAAGAGTTCATAACAATCTGATAGGCCTTCAGAAATCTGAGCAGCAACAGATGCGCCGAAGGTGGCAGGGCCCGATCGACTTGAGGATGCGTTCTGAGGGTGACACAGATCTGTCGGCAAAAGTGTTCGACGTCAAACATTAGGAATGGATTCTTCTTGTCCATTTTTTCCGCAAACGCGTTATACTCCTGAGATGAAATTGATCTGTTCGGAGTAACAGGGGCGACGAGAAAGTCTGTGGGTAACAAAGCTGACGCAAGGAAGCGCTCCGCGACAGGAGGGACCAAGAAGCATTTTGGCTGGAATGCAATTGTCGCAACAATCATGCTCCTCCTGGGAAGCTGAATGCACTTTCCATTGACAACCACGCACTTGTTTGCAAAGACTTCCATTAAAGCGGATTGCGTACGCTCACTGCAGAGATCAATTCCATGAAGCAAAAAGACGTACTTGGACGCGGCAGACGGATCGGCGACGGCAATGGACCGCGTAGGCTTCGCGCCAATTGGCCCAGAGTTGGTTCCAATGCGATCTGAATGGGAGTGTACACTTCCAGGGGACCGCAACACAGCCAGATTACCCTGATGTGAAAAGCCAGCTGGCCCACCCGACTCAGACGCGACATACACCGAGTCCCAGGAATCATCAGAAGACGCGTCATCTGTCGGACGCGATGCCCCGAGAGCAGCAGCCGTCAATCCGTATGCATTTCCCTTCGCTCGCAGATCATCATCGACAGCAGACTGCATCGCAGACCCTGCGTTATGAGAACTCGTCGGTGGCGATGCCTCTGAAATGGTGATCCCAGCAGCCAATCGACTGCGAGTCGGATCTCTGTGCTCACCTACTTTTGCTTTCATCATCGCCACAGCATGGAGTGCAGCCGTGAATTTGCCGGCATGACCGCTTCTTCCGCTTGGGGGGATCAAGCTAGACGCACCTCCTCCTGGTGCTGCTGATAAGGAATGAAGATTTGCAGTAGACGAATTCACAGACGGGCTGTTCCTACCGGAAGTCGGAATGGAAATTGCACTTAACGGATTCGTCTGACTCTTAGTCGCAAGATTCGTCGAATACGCAAACCAGTAGAATAGATCTTCGACCCGCAAAGAATCCGAACACACAAGAGAGAAACAGACACACGGAAGCTGGGAAACAATGAAGCTCTGCAGATATCGACCTGATTCAGACATCGACAGCGTGCCGCTGGATGCGAGACGCGATCCGTCCATCAGAAGATGGTCTTCACATAGAGCTGTGAACAGAAGCGTTCGCGATAGTTCTTCCATATGTGCGTACCCCCGCGGTTGTCAAAAATAATAACAAAATATAAAATACTAATAATCATCAGGGGAAAAAAAAATATACAGAAAAACATCAAACTCTTTCAAAAACGAATGTTTGAAAAAAACGAAAAGCAAAAAGAAAGCCGAAGATTGCAGAGAGAAAAGCTTGCGACTTACGACAGTCGACAGCGCCGCCGGCAACGCATGCAGGAACGCAGAGCGAAGGAAGGGCAGAGTGTGCCACAGAAAGGAGCAGACGAAAACACACAAAACGTCGGCACTTACCATGTAGTAATAATAGTCATAATAATAAAAAATGCCACTGCTGATCAATCACGGAATGTTAATTTGGCTAACAGATCCGGCGGTAACATGGCCTCCAGGTCCATCACGGTCAGTCCTCGGGCTTCAGCACGGCACCGCTCTTCCTCGACATATTTTTGCAAAAGCTGTTCATCATAATGGTCGATCAAAACCGTGATTGCGTTCCCAGCGAACGTTCGAACGACCTCATCTCGATCAGAAGCAGCGGAGGCAGACAATCCTGAAAACAGCGCATGGAACACGGCTTTGTCAACAAGTGACGCAAGGACGCCGTCCTCCACGAGGGCATCCAAGATGACTTCAATGGAATAGGCTGCACCACGCCTCAGCGGCTCCATGTCCAGCTCAACACGTATCATGTCCAAGCACGTGTATAGGATCTGAGTAATGAAAGGATGACTGGCGGCACCACACGTCTTGCACAGCGTTGCAATGTTAGAAATTGCAGAAACGCGGATATCTACGTTGGGGTCTCGAACGGCTCGGAGGTACGCAGAAAGAAAGAAATGTGCGTATTTGGGAAGCATTTTCCCACTGCGCATTGCAACAAGCATCAGACTCTCTCCAAGTTTCAATCTCCGCTTGATGGGCAGAAGCTCATCGTCTGCAGCCACGGGCTCCTCTCTGTGGTGGCTGAACTTGTAGCAAAGTCGCGGAATGACAAGATCAGGGAAGAAGTCACCCATCATGCTTAATGCTTGAATGCACGACAGGAAAATGTAGGAATCCTCGTCGTCTAAGTGGTTCTCAATAATCCCCATTATGTGGTCGATTTCCTCTTCCTGCAAACTTCCTCGATGTTGACGAACGTGTGTCTTCAAACAGTCAAGTGCGAACGCTCGAATCGGGATTGCTGGATCACGAAGATCCTGCAAAATCGATTCCAAACCAGCATTCGACGTCGCGGCATTCGATGGAGGAATTTCACTTTCAGCAGGCAGCGAGGAAGATTCTCTGAAACAACGCATCGTCGTTAGCGTCTCTCGGAGAAGCTGCCTTGCGTAGTTTGAAATGAGCGATCCTGCGTCGTCCAACCGCATCACAAGCAGTTGTTCGATGGAGCCGAAAGCGTTCCAAGAATCCGTCGTCCAGCACTGCGTCATCGACATCGTAAACGTGCCGCAGATCGAACATACGGTGATCAGCATTTCTTCTTCCAACGTCGAGCTTTGCAGGATGGAAGAAAAGGCACGGAAAAGTCTCGCGGGATCAAACTTCAGCAAATACGGAGAAACGATCACCGCCAGTTCCTCGATAGAGGACATGATCTGGTCCAGTGAGGCCGACGCTGACTGCAGATATTCCGGCACCAATTCAAGAGACTCTCGAGACGAATGAATCTCGTGGGACAGCGCAGAGAACTGTTCGAGAAGGTGGCTAAATGCGGAAACACACACGGATTCAGGAAGCGTTTTGAGAATATTAAACACAGCTGCTCGCGAAGACGTTTCTTCAATGTGCAAGGAGCTTGCGCTCAACAATGCTCCCTCCAGCATCCCGTTTGTGCTCAAAATGGCACGAATTCTGCGGTAGTGTCCAGTGAGGAAGCAGCACACCAGTGCATCTCCAATTTGTGGAAGGCCCAAAATATATGACAATGCGCCCACCACTTGTTCTCTATCTTCACCATGGACGACATCCAACAACGAAAGAAGAGATGAAAAGAGATCGCCACACAGCTGTTTGTGAAGCGGAGCATAGTTTTCAGCATCGAACAGATAGCAGGAACATACGCGTAAAACCGCCGGCACGTTGCCTGCAGCAATAGAGAAACCAGGAGATAGAATAGGAATTGCACGCATCCAAAAGGACTCGCGCAACGCTTCTGGTTCCTGACTGGACAGCGTCTGCACAAGAAATCGTGAAGTGAGAAACAGTTCAGATTCACAGTCATCGACCGTTTCCACAAAGAGCGCCAATTGCTCTGCTAAAGAAACAGCATACTCAACCGAAGTACATCTCGGAGGTCGAAGAAGCAGAATCAGACTCGCTGTTTTTGCATAGTCCATGCTCGTGGCGCGCAACAGCTGCTTCATGATCGCAAACAACGCGGCACGATCCTTGACGGTGGTGGAGAGCACGTGTTTGTTGATTTTTCGCAACCACGGAGGCGATGCGCCGTCAGCCATGCCAAGCTGCTCCACAATTACATCACCGCTGGAAAACTTGACAAATGCATCCATGTTTCCAACCAATTCTTTCCGGAGTTCTTTGCTCAGAGGGTAGCCAGGCGGGATCTTCAGGCTTTTCGCAGTGGGATGCGGATGTTGATGTTGGTGATGCTCTTGATACAGGATTTGTGAAAACGCACAAAACAAGTCGATAAAGCACATTTCAATAACAACCTTTCGAAATGACTCGGGCTGGATGAGATTTCGGAAAGCATACTGCAAGTGGCTCACCAATTGCACAGAATTGGACATTCTGTGTTCCCGAATGAGCTGCAGCCATGCATTCTGAAATCTTTGCTCAAGAGGAATGCCGACACCGACATCCAGGAATCTCGAAATATGCATATACACCCAGCACATCAGAACAACTCGAATGCATGGTTGCTGCTGCAAGCTGTAATCCGCAAACAGCAACTGGTTGTCTGATGAGTGTTGGACTAACTCTATCACAAGCGTTTGGACAAGGCTCCTTCCTTCCTCTGGGGTCAGCTTCTCAGGAACCTTGCCAAACAAGAACAGTTGTTCCATGATTTCAACCGCACGCACGCACGCAAGTTATCAAAAGAGAGAGAGAGAGAGAGAGAGATAGATAGATAGAGAGAGAGAGAGAGAGAGAGAGAGAGACGGAAACACAAGGAAGTCGGGTCTTTCGCGGTCTTTCCAACATGAGGCGGCCTTTTCCTTTGATTCACACGCGATTGAGTAGGCAGACTCATGTTGCTGATCTTGAAGCAAAAAAGACGAGAAAAAATATTGTCCGACAAACTAACCCGTTCTCCGACGCTTCTCCAGAAGCCTTGATTGGCTCTTCACCTTTCCACTTCTCCACTATCCGGCTCACCATGGTCAGCGACGTCGGATGCTCTTTTCACTTTGTCGGCGTAGTTTTTCACGAGTTGCATCGTACCATTTTCCTCTCCGAGCCCTCTCCACCATGAACCCTGTCAATTCAAAGCTGGCGGCTTTGCGCGCCTCAATTGCAAATGCGAACCTGGATGCACTTATTGTGCCACCGAACGATGCCCACAGCTCGGAGTATGTTGCGCGTTGTGACGCACGACGGGCATATGTTTCCGGATTCACGGGGTCAGCTGGAATTGCGCTCATTACGTCTTCGGAAGCGCTGCTGTGGACTGATGGTCGCTACTTCCTGCAAGCAGCCAACCAATTGGAGCCGGGTTGGAAGCTGATGAAGATGGGTGTGGACGTCGCGATGTCTGGGTGGGTCGCACACAATCTCAAAGGAAAGAAAGTTGGAGTGGATGCAAATCTCACATCATCTTCGCAGTTTGCGGAATGGAACACCGCGTGGGGGCCATCCGACATCGCCCTTGCAGCACTGACTGGAAAGAACCTCGTTGACAGCGTCTGGGAAGTTGATGACGCGCAGCCGAAGCCGGGAATCCCGAGTTCGGAGATTTTCGTGCACCCTATCGAATTTTCTGGAGTAACCATGCAGGAAAAGGTCTTTGCCTTGCTCGCTCGTATGCGCACTCATCAAGTGGACGCAGTAGTTGTGTCCGCTCTGGACGAAGTTGCCTGGCTTTTGAATCTTCGCGGTGCCGACGTGGACTACAACCCTGTTTTCTGGGCATACGTTTTTGTGTCCAATGATGGGCTGCATGTTTTCTTGCGCGACGGGCTAGCTTCCCTTCCGGATGCAGTGCAAGCGCACTTGCAGGCTTGCCAGTCCTTTCCTGTTGCAGTCTTGCCCTATGACCATGCTTCCAAGACCATTGCGGAGCTTTCTGCAAAGCATAAGCATGTATACTACAATCCTGAGCAGTTAAACTATGAGATTGCATCTGTCATCGGCGAAAAGAAGTGCATTCCAAGTGGATGGAAAACGTCTCCGATCTGCTCGATGAAAGCGGTTAAGAGCGCCACGGAAATTGCAGGTATGAAGAATGCGCACAGGAGGGACGCAGTCGCCCTGGCTCGCCTGTTCCATTGGCTTGAGACTGAATTGGAGACGATTCCAAATTCTGAAGAATTGACAGAACACCGCGTCGGAATGAAGCTGGAAGGTTTCCGCAAGGAACTTCCTAACTTCAAATCCTTGAGTTTTGGGACCATCGCCGGCTCTGGCCCCAATGGCGCCATCATTCACTACAAGCCTGCCGCGGAGACGTGTGCGCGGGTTTCTCGACGAATGTTCCTACTCGATTCGGGAGCTCAGTTTCTTGATGGCACGACGGATGTGACGCGGACGGTGCATCTGGGCGAACCGTCCGCGTATGAGAAAGAGTGTTTTACTCGGGTTCTCAAAGGCCACATCGGAATTGCGCGGTCGGTGTTCCCGTCTGGCACGACCGGGTTCAGTCTTGATGTGTTTGCTCGCGAGCATCTGTGGCGCGTTGGGCTCGACTATCGACATGGTACGGGACACGGAGTTGGCTCGTTTTTGAATGTTCACGAAGGCCCCCATGGAATATCCACGCGAACCGGGCATCTTAATTTTCCGATGGAGCCTGGTATGGTTGTGTCCAACGAGCCTGGATATTACGAAGACGGTAATTTTGGAATTCGAATTGAAAATCTTGTCCTCTGCACCAGTGTGCAGACGAAGTACTCTTTTGGTGAAATGCGCTTCTATGGTTTTGAGGAGCTTACATTGTATCCGCTCGATCGGAAATTGATTGACGTCGATCTCCTGAACAGAGACGAGATCGAATGGGTGAACGCTTATCATGCACGATGTGCTCGCGAAGTCGCCCCATTAGTTCGTCAGTTTGCTGGAGCGGATGTTGAGCAATGGTTTCTGGAAAAGTGCAAGAGCATCCAGTGAAAATAAAAATATGTTGAAGTTTATGCAAGTTAAAAAGAATCAGAGCAGAAGAAAATGAAATTGTTTTGGAAACTCCTTGGGTGCCGGTGAGCAAGTGCCCCGAACGCATCAATTCGCGTGGCGATAAAGGGCTGCTGATTTCCGGTATGCCAAGAAAGACCCAACTGCTGCAGCAGTAGCGACAACAAGCCCTGAAACCGCCAGTCCGATGCCAGCGATGGCGAGACCCTTTGTGCTACTGTCCGCAGAAGAACCTGGTGCGTACGTGGATGGGCAGTTCAAGCACGCAGAATTCGGCAACAGCAACTGGGCATAGGCGCCAATCTGGTTCACGTCCCAGAGATCACAGCGAGAAGAATACACAGCTGCAAAGGATGCGCCATACAGCTTCTTCCCAACATCCAAAATCATGATCTCTTCAAGGACGGAGGTGTACTGGGGCCACATGGAATCCATGTCCGCGTACTCGTCCATACTTACAATCGAGTTGGGATTGCCGACGCTTTCTGCAAAATTGAGCCAGAACCGCTGCATGCGATCCGAGAGCTGCTGCTCATCGGGATCAAAGGACGTCACGAGATGTCCCGAGGATGGGAGGTTGCCAAAAACGAATGGAATCTCTGCACCATGAAACGCTCCGGTGTCGTTGTACTTTGCAAGTGCTCCATGCCTTGGGCCGTGTACAAAGGAGTATGCAAACACCGCAGCACCCGAGCGCGAGAATGAGCGGATGGCGCTTCTCGCAGGACAAATGAAGAACTTCTCCGACGCCATTGTTATGAATGCTTCCTTGGGTGACGGAAAATTTTCCACCGCGTACGTTTGCTGCAACTCTGGGCTGTCCACTGCCCAGACATCCCGCAGCAATGACGTGTACGTTGCGGCCGTCATGCCTCCAATTGCAGGATCACTGTACGCGAAATACGACATTTCCCTTCGATTGGTACCAATCATTACAGGTACTGGTGCAAATGAGCCGACGGCAAGGCGCTGTCCGATAGAAAGACCACCACGATCCGGAAGATTGAAGCCCTCTGAACCCGGCAGCAACTGCGAAGGAAAGAATACATCCGAAGTTCCAGAATTTGAGAATGCAGCTTCGATTTCTGAAGGGCTCAGTGTTCGCAGACATGCATTCAACAGATCGGGCTGCGTAGTTTGGTTGGCACATCTTGTGTACGCAACAAACATTGCTCCATTCTCAAACCGAACAGTACCATTGTTGGCCACAACATTGCACGATCCGCTCTCCATTATAGCGGCATGGAAGAGCCCACTGGACTGGGGAGACATAATGTGAAGGCAAGTTTGGATTGCGCCAGCACTTTCGCCAAACAGTGTGACTCGGTTCGGATCTCCGCCGAACGCGGCAATATTTGATCGAACCCATTGCAGCGCAGCTCGCTGATCCTCAAATCCGTACATACCCGAGGAAAACCTTCCCGGATTCTCGTTCGACAGCGACGGAAGAGCAAGATAGCCGTACGGACCAACGCGGTAGTGCAGAGTCACAACAATCACCGAGTTTCGCAACGAAACAAGTTTGCCGCCGTCATAATCAACAGTGTCGGGACTTGCAGCCAGGAAGCTTCCGCCCACAATCCAAACCATCACAGGAATCCTGCCAGATACCGGTGTCGAGGGCGCCCATACATTGAGATACAAGCAATCTTCCGAACCCGTGGAAGCGTAGTGTAAACATGAGGGTTTGAATGCCGTCGCATCCTGGATCAGAGAACGATTGACATTCCTGAGTGGAAACGGAGACATGAATCGGAGCGGCCCAACAGGCGGCTCAGCAAACGGAATTCCTTTCCACGCGAACGCTCCAGAAGGCTGAACAGACCCTCGAAACGTACCGGACGTCGTTTCCACAATCAGAGAACCCGCAACGCAAACATGCAGCGCTGAAATCACCAATGACACTACAACACACAGAATCCTCTTCCTCCAAGTATCCTCTGTGATTACCATTTCTTTTCTTCTTCTTTTTTAAAAAAACGCAAATTCGCACCTTTCTTGTTTATGTGTTTATAATACTTTCTTTTCCCGTGGTCCTTGCCTTGTCCCTGCCAGTTGCCACACAGAGGAGGATGGGGGAAAAAAAAAAAGAAAGGAAAAAAAGGAAAGAAAAAGGTTCCAAACTCTGTTTTGCACGTAGCTTCGATCGAGTTTCATTCTTTTTTGAACAAAAGGCACACATACGAAATAGGAAAACTCTTCCCGAACAATTGCTTCACCAGTCACTATAGCACACAGCACATCAGACGAACACGGTGCCAAGACAAGAAAAGAAAAACAACAATACGCAGAGTTTTGGAGGAGCTCTGGTTTTGGGACTTGGGGTTGGTAAAAATGACAAGTTTACTTTCTCATCCCCGCTCCTCTATTTCCGGTGCCGATGTGTTCAGTCCACTCTCCAAGTGACGAGAACTTCATCTGTTCGGAAGCGCTGGGTGCAAAAGCAGTCTGACCACTTCAGCTGCAAGTATCCGCCATTCAAAAATTGCAAGAGTCCAGTGTACGCAATCATTGCGCCGTTATCGATGCAATATCGATCGTCCATTGCACACAACTTGCCTCCTCGCTCCATGACCATCTGCTGCATCATTTCTTGCAGCCGCTCATTGCAGCCCACACCGCCTACAATCAGCACTTCTCTTTTCATGCAATGTGCCATTGCACGCTCCGTGATTTCCACCAGCATCGAGAACAGCGTTTCTTGAAGCGAATAGCACATCATTTCCTTTGAGTGCTGCATCCCGGAATCAGCAAGACCTTCCATGAACGACAGGATTCCCGAAAATGACACGTCCATTCCCTTCACGGTGTACGGAATGTCGAGAATCGGAGGATACAGAGCTGCTTCGTCCTGGCTTGTATCCATTCTTCGCGACTCCCATTCCATAAGATACTTTTTTGCCAGTTGTTCAATGTGGTATCCTGGCGAGGGGTCATTGGATAGTTGCAGGACTCTCGCAAAGCGATCGAGACAGTTTCCAATTGCAATGTCAATTGTTTCACCAAAGATGCGATACCTCTTCAACGAGTACGCAATTACCTGGGTATTTCCGCCGCTTACGTAGAGGACGATCGGGTCGACTGCTTGTGTCACGAGCCGTCCCATCTCAATATGGGCAACGCAATGATTCACTGGGATCAGCGGAACTCTCCACAGCTGCGCGAGTGTCCGCGCAACTACCGCCACGGAGCGCAAAGGGTTTCCCATCCCGGGGCCTTTGGTGTAGCAGATACAGTCGAGATCGAAAGGAGAAACTTGAGCAGCCGACAGAGCTTGCTGGATCAGACTTAGAATAAAGGACCGATGGTGTTCCCCAGTCTCGCGCGGAAGAAACCCAGTCCCCGGCGGAGTGATGTACGTGTGTCGAACATTTGCAAGAATCTCTCCATCCGACCGGACGATCCCGATTCCAAGCTTGTTAGCAGAACCTTCAAGCCCAAGTGCAATGCGATACACCCCCGCCTTCGCACTACTCATCTCTTTAGTTCTCTCTCGTCCCGTCTTACCTCCCCTGTAAATGAAAACGATCGTCCTGCGTCACTCCACTGTCCAACCCTCCTCCCTCGTCGGTTCCCAGCATGCAGTTCAGATGGGAAAACCATGCAGATCGACAGCTGTCGAGGCTCACTGTTCTCTGCGTGTTCCAAATGGTTTCAACGTTCCCAAAGTCTCTGGTAAATGTTAAGTGATAATAATAAAAATAAAAAGTAAGTAAATAAAAACCCAAAACAACGAAGAAGGGATTAAGAATTTTCTTTAATAAAGAGTTTGCTCATCGAGGTGATCTGTGGGAAATGCGAGTGAACCATGCGGAAATCGTCGACGGGATTTGATCAGAGTTCGTACTCGACTCCGAAGAACAGCAGTAGCACCTTAGAACTGCATATGCTGCCTGTTCACAGCCCGCAGAGGAGTGCGGTTGAAGGGAACTCCTCGTCGATGGAGACGCTTGGGCTCCCTGAGGACGTGCTGAGACTTTTGTTGTCGGTGCGAGCGCAGTCGTTCGAATGCGGCTGTTTGGACTCGACGACATGCACTGCGTTAGCGTATGCACGGCATTGCTCCTCGCTGCTGGACGCAACGCGATTGGAGACTCTGGCGAACTCGTGTCTGTCTCTTGCGTGCCAGGTTTGTGAAGAGCCGGAATCCGCTGCTCGACTGGCACTGGCTTCCGTGTCTTCCTCGCTGAATGTTCGTGTTCTTGTGACGCACCTGACGTTCCAGTCTGTCCCGTTGTTGCACCCATCGACCACCGTGCACGCGAGAGCGGCGTTGCTTGCAGAAGACTCTGGGTTGTGGAAACAGGCTGTCGCTTCGTATTATGCAGCGTCGTCAGGACCAGGAACACTTCGAATTGCTTCTGCAAGTGCTACAAGCCCCAATGAAGAGAAGGACGATGTTCGACTCGAGCTGTGGGATTTGTGCACCGATCTGTGCTGCACGACAATTCCCGACTCCTTCTCTCCAGAAATTGCTGCTGCTCTTGCCGTCTGCATTGTTGCGAAGAGATATGGACTCTCGGGAGTCGTGGATTGGGCAGCAACGGTTGCAAAGGTAGACCCTGCCACCCTGCGCCGTGCTTGGAGCACCTACCGCGTTCAGTGTGCGCAACTGTCGCAGCACGTCGAATCTCAGACCTTGCAGTCACAGTCTTCTCTTCCACAGTCGTCGCAGCCCTAGTCGCATAATTCATAGTCTTTACTAGAATGTGAACAACAGGAAAACAAAACCGTTTGCCTGTGACGGAGAAGGAGGAATGGGGGAGAACAGAAAATGATCCAAAAAAAGAATCATCATCATCATCATCATCATCGAGCATCAGAGGCTTTATTCGAACAGAATCTTCTACACTTCCTAGTGATTGGCAGCTGCATTCTCTTGGACGCTCCAGTACTTGTTTGCAAGAAGTGCTAATCTCTGTGCAGTCTGCTCGGGAACCTTATCCTTGCTCGTCATGATTGCGAATTTGAGTGCCGAATGGGCTTCGGACTCTGGGAACCCAGCAACATCAACCATGACCACAAGTTCACGGACGATTTCCTGCGCAAGAGACCCAATGGCCTTCAGATTGCCCATGACCATGTCGACAGTCACTGCTGCATGGTCCGGGTGCCATCCGTCATAGTCCGTTACGAGAGCCACGATAGCGTACGCCATCTCGGCCTCGCGGGCAAGCTTCGCCTCTTGGTACGCAGTCATTCCAATCACAGTCCCGCCCATGGCCTTGTACGAAAACGACTCTGCACGAGTGGAAAACGCAGGGCCGTCGATGCAGACGTATGTGCCGTTTGTATGCAAGCGCGAACCCACCGCGTTGTTCTCCAAAGCGCGACTCGCAGCCTTTTCGACAATTGCCTTGAAACTGTCGCAGACGGGATGGGCAAATCCAACGTGCGCAACGCATCCTTCGCCGAAGAACGAGTCTCTTCGGGAGCGCGTGCGGTCAATGAGCTGGTCTACAAGGACAACATCGCGCGGTCGATTCTCATCCGCAAGAGATCCCACAGCGCTGACAGAAAGCAAATATTCGACACCAAGAAGTTTCAGTGCATAAATGTTGGCGCGAAAGTTAATTTCGGAGGGCAAGATCGAATGACTTCTGCCATGACGAGGCAAGAAAGCCACTGAAATGCCCGTGGTGGACAGGTTTCCAATAATGATTCGGTCCGAGGGAGTGCCAAAGGGAGTCGGAATCGTCAGTTCATGTACGTTTACTAGACCCTCAATCTTGTACACCGAGGTCCCTCCAATGATTCCCAGCCGGATCGGTCCGCCAAGAGGATTCGGAAACAACAAACCAGACATCTTTCTTCTTCTTTTTTTCTTCAAATCACTCAATAAGATGCCACACCAGCAACAGCCACAACAAGTAAAGTGAATAAATAAACCAGAACGGAAAATAAATAAGTAAATAAATAAATAAATAAATAATAATAATAATAATAATAATAATAATAATAATAATAATAAATTTAAAACTTTAAAAAAAAAGGTGATATAAATAAACCTGCATTTCCCCCATTCTTTCTCTTTTCTTGTTTGATCAAAAAGTGTACGTTTTGCGTTTTGATGGCGGAGACGGAGAACATGCGCGAAACAGCGAGAAGAACACCGTGGGGCCTGCTGTACTTCGACATGAGTCGCATGAGTCGCAGATCCGGAGGGAAAGGGAATCGGAAAAGGAAAGGTTTTGTTTTGGGAAATCGAAAGACGAGACAATACACGAAAGAAAGAAAGAAAGAAAGAAAGAGAGAGAGAGAGAGAGAGAGAGAGAGAGAGAGAGAGAGAGAGAGAGAGAGAGAGAGAGAGAGAGAGAGAGAGAGAGAGAGAGAGAGGTCTTAGTTGAATTTGGAGATGAGGGGCCGGTGGATTGGGGTTCTTGTGGCGATGGAAGTGCTGTTGAGCGTGATGATCATCCACCGGGTTGCGTATACAGAGATTGACTGGGATGCCTACATGTCTGAAGTGGCGGGGGTGTTTCGAGACGGCGAGCTGGACTACCGCAATCTCTCGGGGTCCACGGGGCCTTTGGTCTATCCCGCGGGATTTGTGTATCTGTACGGAGTGCTTCGGTGGTTCACTACCGCAGGCACCGATATTCGAGTAGCCCAATACTGGTTTGCTTTTTTTTACGTGGCGACGGTTGTTACGGTTCTGTTCATCCTGCGGAAATGCAACGCACCACCAGTCGTTCTTGTTGCTACGTGTCTTTCACGGCGTGCTCACTCCATCTTCATGCTCCGGTTGTTCAACGATGGCCCGTCCATGCTTTTGTTTTACATTTCACTGCTCCTTCTCGTGCAATTCCTCTCCTCCTCGTCCTCATCCTCTTCCGCAGCTGCTGCATCTTCTCCATTGAAAGGTTCTGCAAGGGCGCGCATATCGGAAAAGCTGCTCTTGGCGTCAACGCTTTGCTTCTCACTGGCAGTCTCGATCAAGATGAATGTGCTTTTGTTTGCTCCAGCGTATCTCTGGGTATGGTTCCTCTATGGCGGATGGCCGTGCATCACACGACACTCCTTCTTGGTGTTCGCTTCTCAAATAGCACTCGGTGCGCCGTTCTTGGCCACCTATCCAGCGTCGTACCTCGCGAAAGCATTTGAGTTTTCTCGTGTGTTCCAGTTCAAATGGTCTGTCAACTGGGCGTTTATGCACCCCGCGGCGTTTGCATCTTCGTCGTTTGCGCTCTTTCTCCTCGGTGCACACATCTTCATGCTTGCGATCTTTTACTACCGTCGATTCCAAGTTACACCGGCCAAGAATTTCTTTCTGCCATTCTCTGCATTTGCGCCTGCCGCTATGTCCATGCCTCGCTCCACAGACGGTGTTGAGCGACGTCTGTGCAGTCCGTATCACGAAGCACTCCGAGATCCGCGGTACATTTGCGCAGTGTTCTTCACAGTCAACATAATTGGGGTTGTGTGTGCACGAACGTTGCACTATCAGTTTTACGCGTGGTACGTGCACTCTATTCCATTTCTGCTGTGGGTGAGCAGAGGGGGAATCTGGTGGGAAAAAGTGCTGACCGGTTTGCTCATCGAGGTTGTCTGGAATCTATACCCACCTTCGCCAATCGCTTCTGCAGTCTTGCTCTCACTGCACTTTAGAATCGTCTTCGGCATGTTTTGGTCTGGCGTTTGGGACCCTGAGTTGTACGCTGCCAAGTCCACACAGCGGCGGCGTCCGATCCACAAGCCCGATCCTCGCAAATCCCTGTAAACGAAAGGCCGTCTTGCCGTGTTGGCTGTCATGTTGGTTGCCAGATATTCTCTCCGTCTCGATCACTTTCGTCCTTCTTCTGGAGCAGTTGTGCTCCCCCCTTCTCTCCCCATCAGTCGTTTCCACAGCAAGGCGCCTGCTGTAGAACAGAAGCGCTCCCCCGAAGCAAAGCAAAAGCAACAAAAGGAAACGCGCTTTTCCTTGCTTTTCCGTTCAGCAAGCGACTTTTGGCAAGAACAGGAGGTGGGCAAGGACACCAACAGCGCGAGCAACAGGAATACGAGCAGGAAAAGAAAGGGAAAGAAAAACATTAGGAATAGGAATGTCTGCAAGCCGATCATTCTCACTTGTTCGGTCCACTTTTGGAAATCTTCCAGTGTACACAAAGTACTCGAATGGACGAACGCGGGTCGAGACGATCTTGCGGAAAATCGAGCCTGGAAGCGAAGCCCTTGCTGCAGAAGCTCTCGTGACGCGTGGGTTCCAAGTCGACAGAGTTGCTCCAGGCCATGTCTATGTCAAGGGAGACAAGGCTGCTGATCTGCGCCGATTCCTCAAAGAATCTGGATTTTAAACCGTCTTCTCGTCTTCTCGTCTTCTCGCTCCTTATCCTAGACGTTTTTTTAATCATTTCAGCACTTTCTGCCTTCCTCCTCTCCTCCTTCAAAAAGACCCATGCAAATCATACGTGTACCGGCATGCTATGCTTGTTTCGAAAGAGGATAATAATTAATAATTAAAAAAATGGTTCTGTTTTATCATCATATCTTATCTTACATGAATCTTCAGGTGTTCTCCATTCTATTCGCAATTTCCTCTTCTTTTCCAGAGAGCGCAGCCCGTCTCATGGATCAAAAAAAAAAAAAAAACCACGACCGGCTGAATGCCGATCACGCGGTGTGCGTGTTGGGATCCGCATTGCCGGGGGGCCCGGGTCGAGATCCTCGATGGCGCTTTGCGTTCTTGGACGGCTCCGCGTTACTTCCATTACCAGACTCTTCAACAGCCGTTCGCGGACGACGAACCTGTTGCTGCTGAGAACGCTGTTCCGGCAGCTGCTGCGGTTGCTGAGGACGCTGCTCCAATTGTTGGGGACGCTGCTCCAATTGTTGAGGACGCTGTCGTCTCGTATCCTGTTGCTGGTGCGGAGGATTCGAATTGGCAGGACGCTGCTGTCGTTGCTGCTGCTGCTGTTGCGGCAGCGCCGAACGATCGTTTTGCTGCTGCGGCTGCCGCGGCTGTGCAGAATACGGACGTTCCTGCGGATTGAGCGGCCCCAGCTGCGGACGCTGACGAGGCTGTTGCTGTTGCTGTTGCTGTTGCTGCTGAGGACGATCAAAGTGCTGATTGCGGTTGCCCTGCTGTCGCTGCGGTCGAGCTTCCGTTTGTTGAGACTGCGGCCGCTCCACATTCTGCTGGCGCTGCTGGTTCATTCGCTGCTGCCGTTCCTGCTCATACTGTGACATCGGGCGGTCGATTTGCTGTTGCGAGGCGCGCTCCTGTCTAGGATGCGAATGTCTAGGCTGACGAGGCGGTCGCGCATCATCGCTGTCGACATCTCCCTCCTTGGAAGGAATCGAGACTGGACCAAACTGCGTCTTTGGCACGACGCGACCAAGAAGCTTCTCGATGTCCTTCCACTGCCTCGCTTCATCCGCAGTGATGAACGAAACTGCTTCTCCCGTGCATCCAGCACGACCCGTTCGGCCGATTCGGTGAACGTAATCCTCCGGAACATGCGGAATGTCATAATTGACAACGTGAGGAAGCAAATCAATGTCAAGTCCACGTGCAGCGAGATCCGTTGCAACGAGAACCGGGATCGCGCCTGTCTTGAAATCCTCAAGAGCTTTGGTGCGGGCATTCTGGCTCTTGTTTCCATGGAGTGCCGCGGCGGCAATACCGGCCTGGTCCAATTTCTTGGCAAGCTGGTTTGCGCCGTGCTTGGTGCGTCCAAAGACCAATACTTGTCTCCAGTTCCCTTCCTTGATCAGCTTGATCAAAAGATCCTTCTTGTGCGCCTTGTCGACTGAAAATGCAGTCTGCTTCACGGTTTCTGCCGCCGAGTTCTTTGGCGTCACATCAATTTGCACTGGATTGTGCAGCATTCCGCTCGCAAGCGCCCGGATTTCGTCCGAAAATGTGGCTGAGAACATGAGATTCTGTCGAGCCTGTGGTAGCAGTCGGATAATCTTTTTCAAATCATGGATGAAACCCATGTCCAGCATGCGATCCGCCTCGTCCAGCACAAGAATCTCGACGTGCGACAAGTCCACCGTGCCTTGCTGCTGATGGTCCAGCAAGCGTCCCGGAGTTGCGACAAGAATGTCCACCTTTCCTTCCTTCAGCGTGGCAATCTGAGGTCCGATTCCAACTCCTCCATACACAACACACGATTTGATCGGCATGTGCATTCCATATGTCCGCACACTTTCCTCGATCTGCGCAGCCAGCTCGCGCGTAGGACCCAGAATCAATGTTCGAATAGGACGCTTTGCAATCCGTGCGCTCTGCTGCATCGTAGCAGCCAGAATCTGCAAAATAGGAAGAGTAAATGCCGCGGTTTTCCCAGTCCCAGTCTGTGCTCCCGCCATCAAATCATGACGCGCGAGAACCACCGGAATCGCCAATGACTGCACTGCTGTAGGAGTCACATACCCCGCTTCGTGGATCGCCTTGAGAAGAGGATCAATAAGACCCAGAGACTTGAAATTCGCCATCCTGGATTTCAGTCAACAAATACAAAACTTTTCAAAGAAGAAAAAGAAAAAAGAAAAAGAAAGGAGAAAAATAATAATAAATAATAATTAATATATAAGAAATTAAAAAGGAAAAATGAAAGGAAATAAATAATAAATGAAATACAAGAATCTTTTTTTTTCGCTCATTGATGACCAAAGTTGAGTTTCTTTGAGTTGATCAAACACTTGAACTTTGAAACAACGAAAGCGATTTGATTGGAAACGCCCAAAACCCGACTGTAGTGGTGGATAGTGTAACGGGTTTTTTTTCTTTTGTTTCTCCCCGGACGAGAGATGACGAAAGCAGGACATAAACACACTGAGGCGCCAAATTCCGATGAAAAGAGTCGTTGATCCTTTCCCTGTTCACCGGACTTCCCAAATCTCTTAAAATCCCACACACATATATGCGTATTGTTTCTTATTTACGTCTCCGTCTCTGTTTTTTTTTGTTTTGTTTTGTTTTAAATTCTTAGTTTATTCCACTCAAGGGGTTTTTTTTGTACAGCTCTAGAAAAAACAAACATACTCGGGATATAGAACAACGTCAAAGAAACGCACTGCAGCGAGCATCGCAGAATTTCAAATACAAGAAGGAGGATCCCATAGTCGTAGTCTTAATAACAGTGATTATTAGAAGATGTCTCTCATTACTAAAACAGACACTGCTTCGCCACATCCTCCCAGCTCTGCATTCTCCACATCGAAACCGACAGTCCAGTCGAATTCGTCCGAAAGTTCAAATTCTTCTTCCTTTTCATCGTCTTCTCATCATGCACCACTACAATCGTCATCGGCGTCATCGGCTGCTGCTGCTTCTTCGGTGCAGCTCATTGGAGGAAGTGCGCAAAGCGGCGACAGTGCAGAGTCCAATCTTGCCAATGCGAATGCTTCTCAATCGAACAGTAGCAGCAGTAGCAACAGCAACAACAACAGCAGCAGCAGCAGCAGCAGTAGCAGTAGCAGTAGCAGTAGTAATACTGGGACTGCGATTGGTGGTGGTGGGACTGGGGGGTCGTCGTTTGATGTGCTGAATCGACGGCCAATGGAGGATCGACCGCTGTACAAGTTGACGGTGAAGTTGATTCATACGTATCGGCAAATCAACGAGATGTACTATTCGAAACAACGGCGAAATCAGATGGCGTCTTCGTTGCGGGGTGCGACGACTGTCCGAGTCACGAATGATGGATATGACGATGAAGATGGCAACTATATTGTGCATCGGGGTGAAGAGATTCTTTCGAGATACATTGTGACCAAGGTGCTGGGGAAGGGGTCGTTTGGGGTGGTTGTCGAAGCAAGAGACATGCTGCGGTCAGAGACAGTTGCACTGAAAATCATCCGGAACAGAAGGCAGTTCACTGCCCAGGCCAAGCTCGAGATTCGTCTGCTGCGGTTTGTCAACGAGAAGGATGCGTTTGACCGGCATTTCATCATTCGACTGAAAAAGTACTTCGAGTGGAGATCGCATCTTTGCCTTGTTTTTGAACTCTGTTCGATGAATCTGTACGATCTGCTGCGCCACACCCATTTCCACGGGTTTTCTCTCAATCTCATCAAAAAGTTCTCGTTTCAGATCTTGGACTGTCTCGGATTTCTGGCCCAAGATGACATCCGCATCATCCACTGCGACCTGAAACCCGAGAACATCCTGCTCCGGCATCCGCGACGATCAGCCCTCAAAGTCGTGGACTTCGGATCGTCGTGTCTGGCATCCGAAAGTTTGTACAAATACATCCAGTCTCGATTCTACCGGTCTCCCGAAGTGCTCATGGGTCTTCCGTACGGATGCCCGATTGATATGTGGTCTCTGGGATGCATTCTCGTCGAATTGCACACCGGCGTGCCCATCTTCGACGGTAGAGACGAGGGCGACCAGCTCCATCGTATTTTTGATGTCCTTGGACCGCCGCCCAGCGACATGATTGAGCGCTCACGGAACTGGAAGCAGTACTTTGAAAAGACTGCCACGGGAGAATGGAGCCCCATAAACCGCAAGAAGCCAGCTCGAATTGCCACGGTTCGCGAAATCATCGGTGTCGATTCGCATGGACCGCAAGGAAGAAGAGAAAACGAGGCTGGGCACTCCGTCGCAGACTATGAAATGTTTCTCGACCTCGTGGCAAGAATGCTTGTCTATGATCCAGCGCAGCGCATCAAGCCTTCTGATGCTTTGCGACATCCCTATCTCGAGTCCATTGCCGAGCAAATTGCCGAACACACGGCGGCTGCAGCAGTTGCTTCTTCCTCCGCATCGACCTCCACCACCTCCGCCGCTGCCTCCAACGCATCGAGCGCTCCTGCTTCTACTGCGTCCATCGCTCCGACGACTGCCACCACGGGTACTACGAGTAGTTCCTCTGCGAGTACTGCTGCTGGTGCACATGGCCATGCGTCGGCATCTCAAGGTGCATCGGTTGCAAACTCGGGACGCACGCTTGCGCCCGTCGCACTGCCTACCGATGGTCGGAGCATGAGCAGCGAAAACATCGGTGGCGGTCGGCAAGGCGATGACGATATTGACATGGTCTCCCCGCAATAATGTCGCTACGATATGCTCAATTATACTAATATTATCCACACCGACGCTCAGCGGTATTTTCCTGCATGATGATGGAAGCCTTGCCATTTTACTGGTGCGCTTTCCCCTTCCTGCCAAGTCAAAATTTCTTTTTTTATATAAATAAACAATGTCAAGTATGAACAGCCGATTAGGCTTCTTGGAAAGGAAATAATGATATATAATCATCCCAGAATCCGTGGTTGTTTACGATTCACTGCTCGCAGCCAATCACTCATCACGATCGTCATCGTCGTCGTCGCTTTCCACGGTTCGAGACTTTCGCTTTGCAGGCCTCTCTGCCAAGTCACCGTCATCGTCACCTGATCTTGATCTTTTCGAAGAAGCCGTGTTCGTGTTCGGGTTTCTGTTCGTGCTTGTGCTCTTGCTCTTGCTCGATGCAGAAGCAGAAGCAGAAGCAGAAGATCGAGAATTGGAGGCAGCGGCAGTTCCAAACTGTCCAAACGCATCTTCGTCCGAGTCTTCTTCGAACGCCCTGATTTCACGCTCATCCTCCATTTCATCTTCATCACGCGCCGCCGATCTCGACCCGCGATTGATCTGCCGAAGCTCGGATTCTGAATACCCTCGAGAATTCGCCGTTGCCGTCCTGCCGCTACCGTTGTTGTGGTTGCTCGAGGACAGAGCTGGATGAGAGGCAGGAAGACGCGGGTTTGCGTCCTCGAGACGATCGATCCACTCGCAGTACATATCAATAGGCTCCGTAAGCTCGTTGACGGGACACTGGAACTCCTCCGAACACTTGCCGCAGCGCACCAACCCCATCTTCCCACGCTCCGTCCGAAGCACCTTGCACGAAACCGTCCGTGTATGCGAACACAACGGACAGTCAAAAATCGTGTCCAATGGTGGAGGCTTCTTCTTTGGCGGAGGCGCCTTTCGTGACTTTTTTCCACCCATACCCTTCTTCCTCTTCCTCTTCCTCTTCCAATGATTCGCGGCTCACTAATCACATCCACACGATTCTTTTTGTTTCGTTCCCCCAATCATCCCATTGAGTGAAAGACAATGTAGTGTACAAGGGAGATGGAAGCCTCTCCCAAAGCCTGAGGTCTACGGCAGCTGAGCATCAATTCAGAAAAAAAAAGAAAGCCGAGTATCGACTGTAGTCGTCGCGAATTTTTTTTCGTCTTTCGACTCCATTCTCTTTCTCCTTCTCTCTCTCCTTCTCCCTCTCTCTCTCTCTCTTTCATTCATTTACTCTTTGTCTCATTTTTTTCTTCTTTATTCAAAAGACTTTTCTTAATTTTTTTTCCTTCCTCTACTTGACAGTTCGCACAGACAAGGGAGAAAAAGAGAAAAGAGAGAAAAGAGAGGAGAAAGAAAGAAAGAAAGAAAGAAAGAAAGAAAGAAAGAAAGAAAGAAAGAGAGAGAGAGAGAAAAGATGGGAAAGAAAGACAAGGGCCAGAAGCTTTCTTTGCAGGCGTTTTTTGCAGCGTCGGACACGTCTGAGAACTGGGCGGCGGAGGATGAGACTGTGGAGAGCAGCGGGACGGGGGCTAGGTCCTCGTCGTTTGTTCCTGCGATGGCGACGACGACGACGACGACACAGTCCTCTGGGACATACTCTATTCCGGCGTCTGCGACTACGGCCACTGCCGAGGATGGTTCCCGGGAGCAGGGACAAGGACAGGGGTATCGAGATGGCAGCAGGGACAAGGCGTATGGGCAGCCGCTCGGTGCGTCTGCATGGCGCACTCGCAGAGCGGACGATGTCCAGGAGTCTGCTCCGGGATCCGCGGTGGCTGAGGATGGGCAGCAGCAGGGATCGTCGTCGGCGTATCGCCCGCGCCGCCCAAACTACCAGGATCGTCCCGAACGCGAGAACAATCCGGGTTATCGCAGCAGCCGTGAATACAACAATGGCCAGGGACAGTTTCAGGGCCACGGACAGTTTCAGGGCCAGGGACAGTTTCAGGGCGAGGAGGAACGCGCACCGATTGTGCTTCCGGACAAGCCACCCTACATCGCACGACTTGCGAACCTTGATGATCGTGTGGATGAGGACGACTTGCGGTTTTTCCTGAGAGACTTTTCGCAGGTTTTGGATTCACTGCGGATTGTGGAAACGGGAGGAAAGGACAGGGAGAGAGATCCGACGAGGCCTGTGCGCAAGGTTGCGTTTGCAGAGTTCTCGACAGTTGACGATCTCAAGAATGCAGTTGCACTCGATGGACGAGCGCTTCGGTCAAGAAACGTCCGTGTGTCAGTGGCCGAGCCGCGCAAGACCCCGGTTCTTGAAGAGCGAAAGGATCTCGAACGAGACTTTTCCATCCGTCCTCGATTCAATTTTGCAAAATCGACGGCGCCCGGTTCTGCTGCACCGTCCACCACTGCCGCCACCACCACTGCTGCTGCAGATGCAGATGCAGGTGCAGGTGCAGCAGAGGCGAAGACCAGCAAGGTGAACCCGTTTGGAGATGCAAAGCCTGTGGATCGTCCGTATGTTGCCCCGGCTCCATCGCGCAACGAGGCAAAGAAGGAGGTCGAGCGCGTGGAAGCGCGTGGCCGCACCGAGGAGAAGGCGCGGGAAGAGTCGAAGCGTGTCGAGCGTTCTGAAAAGGAGCGCGAAAATGAACGCGATCGACGTGTCCAGGACAGACGGCGCACGGATGGAGAGCGCCGAAAGGCACGGTCCGAGAAAGAAACTTCACGCGATGGCGATGAAGACGGATTTGTGGTCGCTGGGGCGTCCGGAGCAGCTGCTTCGGACCGCAACTCTGGGTCATGGAGAAAACAGCAACAGGGCAAGTCCGGCTCCGCTGCCGCTGGTGGTGCAGCTCCGGCTCCTGCCCCCGCTCCTGCCCCCGCCCCAGTGGCGGCCCCAGCGGAACGCAAGATTGTCAACAAGTTTGCCGTCTTGTCGACTGATGACTAGTATCGCGAGTTTTGTTGTTTTGCTGTCAGTCTTTTGGTTCCGTATTTGTGAATGTGTGAGTGTGAGTGTGAGTGTGAGTGCGAGTGCGAGTGCGAGTGCGAGTGTGTGTGCTCTGAAGTGTGTGCGTGTGCGCGCTTCTCTTTGGAAAGGAAAATGTTGCAAGACTCTTAAAAAAATAAATAAATAAAAACCACAAAATAAATAATAATAATAATAGTATTAAAAAAGACGTCGGAAGCGACTAATTTCTAATTTCATAGAGTACAATTGCAAACACCAGCACACAAGAACAAGAAGAAGAAGAACAAGAACAAGGAGAAGAAGAACAAGGAGAAGGAGAAGGAGGGAAATAAAGAAGGAAGATACAATGAAAATTACAATAGCAACGACGATACCGACGGCGACGACGACACGGACACGGACACGGACGCGGACGCGGACGCGGACGGCAAGAAAACGAAGTGCCTTGTTAACACACGGGTCCGGGTAGATTACTGGAGAACACAGCACTTTCCACTCTTCCCCTTGTGTCGAGGCTTGTAGGACTCGAGGAATCTCATTTGTTTCGAGTTGATGGCGCCTCTCCGACGTTCTCTGATGAAGGTGATAGCGTCGAGTGGTTCCATTCCAGCCTCGATGAGGGCGATAGCGACGAGGACTGGGGCTCTTCCCAATCCTGCGACACAGTGGACTGCAATTGTTCTTCCTGGATCGTTGACCCGTTCAGCATGTTCTGCAATCACGAGCGAGAGCCAATCATCCACAATCTTTGCCGGCGGTGCGTCTCCGTCCTGGAACGGCCAGTAGTGCACCGCAATGCCTTCGTCTGCAACCTTTCCGTACGTGTACGTGCAGTCGCACACAATGCACAAGTGCGTTACGTGATGCGCCTTCATTTCCTTGATGTACATTGCAAGATTTGTGTTCGATGGCGCGTCAAAAATAAGAAACCGGTGTCCATGCGTTTCAATTACGCTCGGCTTGTTCGGAAGCGCACTCATCACAACGACAACAATGATGACGATTGCTCGACGATTGCTCGACCACACACACGCACACACGCACACACGCACACACGCACACACGCACACACGCACACACGCACACACGCACACACGCACACACGCACACACGCACTCACGCACGCAGAGCTTTGTCAATAAAGAGACAAAAAATATGATCAAGGCATAGGAAACGAGGAATTGAAAAGCAGCAGGAAGATCGAAATGATTTCAATTCCTCCTCTTTTCTTCTTCTTTTTCAATACCTTGTAGAAAATTAAAAAAAGAAGAAACAAGGAATTTCTTAATTTAAAAATAAAAAATAAAATTATTTAAATTAAAAAGAAAAAGAAAAAGGAAAGGAAAAAAAAAATGGTTTTGAAAAAAAAAAGCAAAAAAAAAAAAAACGCGTAGAAAAATAACAAACGAATAAAACGAAGCAAAAGAGAAAAAGCTGATTTTTCAGCGGAAACATTTTTTGGAGAAAAGAGAGGGGAAGCATCACGTGATGCCACTTTCCTTTTTTCAATTGGAGACGTGCGTTCGGGATGTGTCATGTCATGTCATTTGTGCTATCGTTATTGTTCGTTTTTGGTTTTTGGTTTCTGTTTTCCGTTTTTTCTCTCTGGAGGTTTTGTCCCGAGAGAGAGAGAGAGAGAGAGAGAGAGAGAGAGAGAGAGAGAGAGAGAGAGAGAGAGAGAGAGAGAGAGAGAGATCAGGATAGGGGAGCGGGAAAAAAATATGGAGATGCAAGATGATGGAACGTGGCTTCCGGATGAAACGGCACAGTTTGATTTGTACCTGTCGAGTTTGAACAACTGGACGACGGATCTTCCATCGTTCGAATCTCTTGCGTCACAGATGCCCGCAAAGCACGGACCCGACATTCTTCACAAGTATGCTGTTCTGCTCTATGATATTACACGACTCGAAATGCTCGCACACACTGCATCTCTTCACTCTCACCCTCCTCCACTTTCTCAGTCACATCCACATCCACATCCACACCCACATTCTCAGTCTCACTCAACAGCCACCACCGCCGCAAACTCCGCAGCATCTTCAACAGCGGGCTTGGCCGGTAGTGCTGCAAAGTCCAAGAAGAGAAACACACCTCCCTCCGGTGCAGCACTCAACCCGCCGCCGAGCAAAAAACAAGAGTTTGGATCCTCGGCATTCGATAACCCGCTGCAATTACCTTCCGCACAACAGCCACATCAGCAATCTCTGTCTCAATCACAACAGCAGCAGCCGCAGTCTCTACAAATTCCACAGTCACAGCAACCGCAACAGCAACCGCAACCGCAACCGCAATCGCAGCCGCAGCCGCAGCCGCAGCAGCCTACCAATGACCTATCTCCTTTCAATGAAATGGACGCGCTGTTCAACTAGCTTGCTGTTCAGATGCATCATCTTCATTATTTATTATTTGTCAATCATGTATATATACATACAATTGTTGTTCTTCTCTTTGCTTTTGCTTTTGCTTTTCTTCTTCTTCTTCTTTTTCTGGTTTGTTTTAGTACGTCGTAAACAGCGCCGTCAAAGCCATTTCAAAGCGAGCAACCAACAATGGAATGCAAGGGGATAGAAAAGTTCTTCTGTCCTCTGTCGAGACCTAGTGTTTTTGAGCGGTAAGAAATGCACGGATTTGTGCTGGAGAAGTACAGCTTCCTGCAACAACGACTTGCGTTGTTGTTGCATCTTCGTCGCCATCAGCACCATCGTCGACACCGCTGGCTCTCTTCGACAAGTGAAAAAAGCCAAACTCGGGTAGATTTGATTTTGCGGTTGATCGAGAATGGGCTCCAGCCACCGCCAGCACGTTCGCACTCGCCTTCAACACCGCATCCCAGTCTACCCGCCGCATCTTTCCCTCGCGTCCCGTGTCCAACTCTTCCACCTCACTCCTACTATTACTCGCAGTCCCAATTGCAGTTGCAGCGGCAGTTGCTGTTGCTGTTGCAGTCCCACTTCGAGCATTGCTCTCACTCGCTCGGCAAAGGTCGGGCTGGTCTGTGTGGACGCGGGTCGCAGCAACGACATATGGCTGCACCGGTACAATCTGCCCTGCCATTTTGCATGCACGAACCCACGACACTCCGACAACCGGCACACCCCACTTGCGCGCCATCTCTCTCTTTCGTGACCGCCCATCCTCCTCCACCTCCTCCGCTGCTTGCTTCTTCATCGTTCTTCCGCCGTCCTTGTCGTCCGCGTCGGCTACAATAAGAACGCGTGTCCGTCGAAACAGACGTCCGTCTACTACTGCACCAAGCCCTTTCATCACCCATTCACACTCACGCAGCACCACCGCATTGTCAATCCCAGTATCATTCTGATCCTCATCCTGATGATCCTTCTTTGCACTACTCTCCTGTTCATCATGCACGACTGCAGTTGAAAACCCCGAAAAACAGATCACGGTCTCCGTGTCGACGTGATGCTTCCCATCTGCGCGCCGCCTTTTGATCGGAGTGTAGAACATTCGCGCATCAACATCCAACATCCGACGCGCCTCGACACACGCGGTGACATACTCGATCGTCACCATTCGAGCATCACTTGCATCCCTTGCACTTTGGAGATATGGCAGAGTGGACGGACACAGAATGTGGACTGCAGGAGCCGCAAGAGCATCGAATGCAAGAATCTGCGCACGCATCTTGCGAAAAGCACGGGGGAGCGCAGTTGACATTGACGAAGGGTCATCAGTCGAACTCAAAAAGGAAGGGTGAATGCGAGTTGTGAAAGATGCCGGCAGACAAGCGGCGAGCGCGCGACATGCGGATACCCAATGAGCACATACTACAGGCACGCCCCAGCGCGTGGCAACGGTCATTTTCTCACTCATTCCATTGGTATTGCCGCTACTACTGCTACTATAACAATTGGCAGTCGTTGTGGTAGCAGCGGTGAGATCATTGTCATTGCCATTTGCAAAATGACTATCGTTGTGAGAATGACTGTCGTTACTGTCGGAGGGCGAATAAGCAACAAGTATATGGACCGATTTGTCGAGGTCTCTGACAACGGCGGCGCCCATATCAGTAAGAGCAGCATGCATGGATGCGCGTGCGCGAGACGGAAACATGGTGGTGCACGCAATGCGACCTTGGAGCGGTCGCAGCTCATCAGAGAGGGATATATCTTCCGGGGCCAGCGGGCGGGTTCCCAGACTGTCCAGAAACGCAGACGGCACAATGGGGATCGCGATCGCGAGGGCTGCGCGATACTTGTCGGATGCACCGGCCGATTCCGTCACAAGCAACGCACAATTATCGGTCAGGTCGCCTTGACACTGCGCTCCACGACCCACCAACGCCGTAGACAGACGCGACTTGGTACTAGAGCCATATCCCGAGAGCGTCGCAATCACCTTCATTTAATTTCGAACCGGTCTATTTATCGGCAGATGCGAGCAATCGGCAGCAGCAGCAGCAGCACCACCACCACCACCAACAACAACAACAACAACAACAACAACAACAACAACAACAACAACAACAACAACAACAGAAAGCATGGATTTTGCTTGCGCAGCCCCAAATTCGGGTATAGTGTGCTTGTGCTTGAGTCTGCCGAGGCGACGAGAAAGCAACAGTCGGAGTTTTTGTTTCCGGCTGTGCAATGGAGCAAAACGCTTGCACGAATTGTTTTCTTCTCCATTTGTCTTCATTCTCGCGACTCGCATCGGTAGGGTGGTAAAGAAGAAGAGGGGCGAGACAACGAGGACAAGGCAACGGTGGAGGAAAAAGAGAAAAGGCATGAGTCGGACATCGGTGGAGTACTGGAGTAAATTCTACACAGACCACACCCAGTTTCAGTGGGGCGGAGTGTCCTCGGATGTTCTTGCGCAGTTTGTGTATCGGCAATGGAAATCTCGGTATCCAGGCGACGACGGATCGATTGTGCCTCGAATTCTGGTCGCGGGTGCGGGGACGTCTCGCGATGCGGCGTGTCTACAACAGGCATTTTCACTTGTGGAGCGCGCCGTTGTGGCAGCCGATTTTGTGCCGCACAACGTGGAAATCCAAGTGCGCGAGCATCGAGTGGATGGCGTGCTGCAGGATATGTTGCAGGTGAGGGATGACTGGATCGCGTCGTTTGATGTGGTGGTAGACGCCGCATTCACCGATGTGTTCGTTGCATCGTGGGGCGCGAAAGACGAGGAGAATCGCACGGTTCGATCGGCGGTTTCGCCAAATGCCAAACGAGCATTCGCAAACTTGTGGAGTTATCTGAAGCCAGAGGGCCTGTTTGTTTGCAAATCTGCGGTTGCAAGCGAGGAGCAGTACGCAGAGGTCGTCATGCAGGCTACCGGAGTTGCCTACGAGCCTTCCTCGCAACCAGATGGTGCTGCCCTTGACGCCTCCATGATGAGAGACGTTTCCAACGCCTCTGCCCTTTCTCCATCGTCTTCCAATCCCCATTTTTCTTCTTCATCTTCTGGACCGGAATCTGGACTCCTGAGAACGAGAAGTGGGAGGATTGTCAGAGGCGCACGCACTTCCGAGGGACACGTAGGCTGCATTTGGAAGGATTCAGCAGTGGTTGTGAAGAAGTCGCGCACGCTCCAAAAACAAACGAATCCTGTGAAAAAAAGTTCATGAGCCTTTACTATTTCAATCCGTTCTTTCCAATCATTCTTGTCAAAGAGGTAACAGTAACCCCAAAGAATAAACAAACTAAACCGTTGAATAATAACACGCAATTGTCATGCATAAGGGAAGTATCCATAAACAGACACCGACACTAGCACGTTTGTTTCACAGGAATTCGTGCTTATGCACGCTCGGCCAAAATTCAGCCGGTGACACGTGTTGGGACCTATCTCCTTCCCGGCAACGGGATGCAAGATTGAATATGCATATCTACGAATAGACATGCATGTTTCAGTGTATTATGTAGGCGAATCAATTAAAATAAATATTGAGGACAGGAAGAAGTGTCAAAGGGGTTTTTGCGGGACTTTGGAGACACGACTTGCTTCAGTTCTGCAAAATTTGTCGACAGTGGTCGATATCATTCTGCGAATACACTCGAAGCAACGGATGTCACTTTTTTTTTTTAACGCCAGATAATCTGCTTGAGGCGCAGAATGCGAGCCCAATGTTTTGGAGAGGTTTTGAGTTGGAGGATAGTACTTTACTTTATTGTTGTTGTTATTATCATTATTATTTCGATTTATTGGAAGACTTGAAGGGGTGATTGTGGAGGATGTTGTCGAATCTCAAGAAAACGTTGGCAAGTGCAGCAGATGCAGTGCACGACAAGATGCAGACGGTGAAGCACAAGATCAACAGTCGTCGTGATGGCGCGCGGTTGCGGGACTGCTCGACTGCGGCAGCGGAGGTGAAGACACAGACGCAGAAACTTGTTTCTGCGATGGATTCTGCATGGTCCAGCTTCACTGAGTTTTTGAACTCGGACTGCAACGCCAATCTTGAGAAGCCAAGCGCAAATGCTGTGCTGCAAGCGTTGGAATCCGTGAAGCACGAATGCTACGCAGGGTTTGTGGATGCGACAAAGGCCTTGGATGCGTGTGTTGCCGACGAAATTCAGCTGCGGAAAATGGCTCCGAATACTCCTGAACACGACTTCGATGTTCAGAGAATGCCCATGAGGCACAAGACGGTGTCGATTGCGCTTCGCCAGACGCTGAATTCGCTGCAGCTGTTCACGTCGGCTCTTGGATCCGTGTGCGAGCTGTGCGTCTCGGATCTCTCCACGAGGGTCTCTGTTCCTGCGACAGTCACTCATGTGCCGTGGGAGGAACTGTGGGATGAGTATCGCCCTGCCACAGGCGCCGCTCCGCAGAAGGTGGTGGCTGCTAGTGCCAGCGGCTCCGATGAGTCGGCAGCTGCCAAGAAGAGTGAAAAAAAGACTCAAAAGTGGGAGAAGCTCATGCAGTACCCGCGGCCTATGGACGGCGATACCCGCGCATATTTTGCAAAGCAGTACAATGCTATGCTCCTTGACGCGACTCTCGACAAGTTTGCAAAGGTCGTGCTGCGTTATGAAAAGTGGACGGAATCCATCGCCGAGTTCTTTTCATACGTCGCGGTTTGCGTGGAAGATGAACTTGCAGCACTGGAGTCAAAGGATGCCCTTTGCAAGGTGCTGCGAGTCTATGAGGGCCAGGCGCACAACAAGCACAATCCGGCAGTCACCCAGGCATACACGGAAACCGTTGAGCCGTTGGTCGAGAAACAGTCGGCCTTGGTCCCGACGCCCAGCGTCCAGCCTACTGCGGACCAGCAAGCTGCGCACCAAGAAATCCCTCGAGCCAGAAGCACAGATCTGATTCGTGCCGCCCAGGCATTCATGGCCGTCGTCCTGGACAAGATTGCAAAGGCACAAAAGGAGGAACTCGCAATGTTGGGAGGTGTTATTGACCGGTATCTCGTGAAACAGTAACCATAAAACACGAAAAACCAGTTACGCTGCGGAGTCGTCTTTACAAATCGAGAAGAATGTTGCTTCTGTCCTTTTCTTTGGGCTTCGGGGCTCCTGTCCCAAGTATCTCGTCGAACATGTTGGACGACACCGACCCGCTGATGGAATTCACACTCAGCGACGACGAACAAGAAGTGGACTGCGCGAGATGGGGATTCGAGTCGTCATCAAAACTGAGAAGACTGCTCGTAGCAATAGGTTGTGCCTCTTCCATCACCTGCTCCATCCCTTCGTCATCCGCATCGTCAGCATCCTCCACACTTGAAACATACGCAAAGAAGTTGGGAACAGAAAAATTGGCAGGTACCGAGCTGACGCGAGACGACTTTTCCAGCGGCTTCGAGAGCGTGTTCGGATCAAGAAGGTTCCTGCCGGAAGAGTCGCATTCCTTGTGGAACAGAGAAAACAGGGAATGACTGCCATAAAAGACCCCCCAGGCTTTCCCACGGAACATCATGTGCTCGACAAATCCCGCAGGAGCACTCTGCGGACTGCCGCTCGAGGCGTCCCCTTCCCCTTCATCATTCAGCGACTGCGCAGAACTGCCTTTGAACCTGTCCATCCACTTGGAGGCCTTCGCTTTCAACGTCGATTTCATGTCCTCCCACTTCTTCTCGACTTTCTCCTTTGTGGACGGACCGCTCTTTGCCTCATCATCCTCCAAGGGAGCTGCGATTTCGTAAAACTGCGGAAAGGACTTGGAAGCAAGCAGGTCAATGGAGGAGTGTGGCGGGACGGAAAACGGATACTTGAATGCGCCGTCGATCACACGGGACTCCCACGTCGCCCACATGTGCGTTTTGCACAGCTTCTTTAGCAGCATGGAAAACGGATGCTGTTGTGCAGGAGAGCCACCGGAAGCAGTGGAGTACGAATTTGCAATATTCTGCGCTTCTACGGAGTGCTGACCATGGTACTGTATCAAGCGATCCACAGAGATTCTTCTTGAGGTCCAGTCAATGCAGTGTCTATAGGGTCCGAGCACATGTGTCCAAAACCGGAAGACGGACGCCTGTACAGTTTCCGATCTGAGTGTTTTTCTGGCCTGTCTCATCTGTGCAGAGACATCTTTCAAAAGAGAAGAAAACATAACCAGCGCAGACCGGCGCAAGTGCTCAATTCCTTCAACCTTTCCCGAGTCGATCCGAATGTTCACAATCTGGCCGACTGCCCTTTTTGACGGTTGAATTGCCACGCAGGTGGAATACACAGTGTCCGGAACCCCAACGATTCCGCAAATATCAGAGGGAAGTGTTCTTGCCAGCATCGCCGAAACGACAGGATGCACGGTTCTCGATACGTCGAACGGTGACAGACACTGTTCAATCGCCAGCACAGTTTCCGCAATCAGACCAATCTGGGGAAGTGGAGCCGAGACCACAACAAGTGTGTTCTCCAAACACAGGGTGGCGATGACACACATCAGATCCTCTGGGGCCATTCTCGAGAACGGGATGGAAAGGAACGCATGCGGCGCCAGCAGTGCAGGCCGATTCAGAGTCGCGCAGTACAAGAAACCAGGTGGATGCTGCATGTTCCTTTGCAGAGCACTTCTTCCACTGGAATTACGAATGCTTGTGCTTGACGACGACGGCGACAGGGAGTTTTGTGACGACGCCAGACTGTTGGAACTAGAAGACGCCGACACCACGGGAGAGTTGTTTCCACTTGCAGCTGTTCCGGACGCTTCCTTGCTCTTCCGAATCACGTCCGTCGCCCATACCGAAGACGTTGTTCCGTCGTGTGGCAACGGACTCGCTATCAAGTCTCGAATGAAATCGCTTGCATATCCGACCTTTGCATTCAACAACGCATACGCGTGCAGCAGGACTTGCCGCATCACAAAGTACGCTCGATGCTTGCAAACAATGTATACACAGTGGCGTTCGGTGGCCGTCGCCCATCGCACAGCCGATCCGTACACGACACCCACCGCCGCCGCCCTTGACGAATCCTCAAACACCTGATCGTCGAAATTTGCTTCAAACAGCGCATCTGGGTCCACCTCCCTTTTCTTGTCCTTTTGGATACTGACGGTCGCTGACTTTGTCTTCGCTGGCGCACTCAAATCAAGAGGAAATGAAAACGGGACCACAACCGGACGAGCTCGCGGCGCAGGAATTCCAATCGTCGCGAGCGAAAACACCAACGAAGAATGGCTGTACCTGCGATCAGAGGACCCAATTACGACCTTGTGAGAAAGCTGGTATGAAGGACTCGAGGCAGTCACGTACACTAAGGCCTCGGCGACCGCAACCGATGGATGATAAGAGACAGTCATTCAGCCGTTTCTTCTTTTTTCTTTTCTTTTCTTTTCTTTTCGGGTTTCACTTTCCTATCCACTTGGCTCCTTCTATTCCCGTTCTTGTTCCAGCTCTTCCACAACCTCCCCTCTATCAAATCAGAACGAGGAAAAACAACAGTCACGCAACATACAGTTTATTCGTAAAAAATAAAAATATAATTTAAAATTTAAAATATTAAACAAAAACCACGAAGAAGAATATGCCATCAACAATGAAGACGAGCAAACGCAACAACGACTGTCTCAGCATAGGAGTACACAAAAGGCGAGTTGGGGCTGGACCCTTTGGGGTTGGTTCACGAGGCAGTCTATGAATGTCGACAACGGACTTTTCAAACTCCGTCAAAAAAAGCGACGGTTTTTCGTGGATGTTCTTTGAATTTTAATAATAATAATAATCATAATCATAATAATTTTTGTTGAGCTGTTGTTGTTATTGTTATTTTCGTGGTTGCAGCGAACGGACAAGGAGTGGTGCTGCAGGTGCATGCTGTGATCTGTGTACCTGCGGATGGAACATGCAAAGGTTGGAAGATGAGTACGACACGGCCGAGTTTATTGTCGTATTTCTCGTCGTATGATATGAAGAAGCAGCGGAAGTCTGGGAGCGGAGGGTATGGGGAGGCTAGGTATCCGATGCTTCCGGATGACGCAGATCGAGTGTTTGGTCCCGTTCAGACTCGTCCTGCTCGACAGACTTCTCAATTTCTAAAGAGGAATTTCACTCCGATTGCAGTCGAACTGCTCGCGCTGTTCACGTCGATTTTCAGTGTTGCACTGATCATCATCGTGGACCCGCAGCTCGGAACGTTTCACTGGATGTTTGCGATTGAGGTGTTGATTTTGATTGAATGTTTGGGAGTGCTGGCAGCAATTTGGTTTGCACATGCGGTGTACACGAAACCAGTGAGTAAGTATCGGTCGGATCCCGGATTCGTCGACATGTTTTGGATCGAAACTGTGTTTTGGTACTTCATCGAATTGTCGTCGACGGTGGTCAGTCGACAGCGTTTTCAGTCCAAGTTGTCCTTGTACGAGCTGATGGCTGCCGCGTTTACCAACACCGACGAAACGATGAGTTGGCTGAGGTCGAGCTTTTCACAGCGGTTTCTGATGCAGTCGTTCGCCAATGAAGCTGAACCACCATCCGCAGAGGCCCAAAGAGCGCGAGCAGAGAGAATGGAAAAGACGATATCAAGCATGGAAGAGTGGGAAAAGAGACTCATGACTCCGTGGAAAGACCGCGGTCCCAATCTTGCCATCCTGCGGAATGTCCATGTGGCCAGACATGCGTGCTCCACATTCTACGAACACCGATGTCGCATTGGACGCATCGGACGGTGGTTTGCACTGTATCTTGTTGTGCATCGCGCATCCTGGATTCGATTATTATCGCTCGCGAGTCTGCGGTCATTTGCGGTTTCCCACGGTCACAGCGCCGATGTTGCGCAAGCCATCCAAGTGCTGTCTGTGCTGACAATTGCTCAAGGCGTGTCGTCGCTGATTTTGGATTTGTTGCTTATTCTGCACACCGCACTCATGGTTAGTGTCGTGGCATCGTCCCAGAAGGTATGTAAGCCTGCCACGACGGTTCCCGGTGCTTTGGATGGGTATCATCAGCTGCACGGAGTGATCATTCCTGCATTTTGCGGATCTTTGGGGCTCTCTCCGGCCTTCTCGCACCTCTCCACTGCACGGGTAGACGAGCCAACGATCGAGTCAATGCGGCCGTCGTCGCAGACTGTTCCACCGCCCACGGCCACGCGTTTGCGGACGAGGTCGTCATCGAACCCAGAGGATCCTGACTACAGCGAGGATTCTGGGCTAGCAATTTCTGCAGCTCATTTCTTCCCTCAAGTGGTTGCGACTCCTTCAGATCCTTCAAGTAGACCTTCCCCGGCACGACGGCTCACTGCTACAGCCGGGTTTCCAAGCACCCGCGCAATGCAGTTGGGAATGATCCCGGACGCAGACCCTCGACTGGATGCTTCTCGTGTGCATTGGCTGTACGATCGCATTTTTTCGACAGCACTGTTCCATGAGTTTGGGACCTCTCCAGTTCATTACGGTGCCGCGATGCCGTCCGCAACCAACTTCCAGGTTTGTTCCTTCATGCGCTTTGTCGACAGCCTAGAGCCCATGTACTATGACGATTTTTCCATTGTCAACGCGGACCTCCGAGTAATCTGGGTTCTCGAAGCACTTTCCGGCATGTGGAGTCTTGTCTGGGGCGAGGACGCTGTCGAGATGCGAGTGGTTGTGTCTCATGTCATCAATCGACGGCTCATTTCCATCATTGATTCCATGGAATGGGACCCCGTTAATTTCGCTCCGCCCAGCCCAGAAGCCCTGCACCATGCTCTTTTGCATCCTGTGTGACAGTATTCCTGCCCACCACCTCTCATCCACCCGGCACCCTTCTGTGTCTCCATTCGTTGTTCATAGTTCTTTCCTTTTATACTATTTTTTTATATAATAATGTTAAAAGATTAACGAGGCGTATCCAGCCGGGTCGCTGTGCATCGATCTCATGAAAAGCTGATGCATCGAGTTTTCTGACCGTGCGCATGTTCTTGGAGAGACTGCTGTGACCCAAGGGCTCCCCATGAGCTGGCGTCTCGAAATACGACCAGGGTTGTCCATGCTCCACGGAGAAGGAGCCAGACAGTCCAACATTCCATGCAACAACACTCGCCTCCAAAGAAAAAAGAAAAAGGGAAAGAAAAAAAGGGAAAAAAGAAAGGGGCGGCGCGGCTGTAAATGAGCATTTTCCTTGACCCAAGCAATTTGACCCAATTTTCTGCATTCAAAATGCTCCTTTTTCCTTTCCTTTCTGTTTCCTTCTTTTCTTTTAGTTTCTTCGCCTTTTCCCGCTTGTTTCCTTTGCTTTCGTCGACTACTTTTCATACTTGTCCAGTGTGTTGTTTTATCCAACGTGCGACTTGAGGTGATGTCAGAAAAGGTGGTTGAAAAAGCAGCTGCGCGTTCAGAAGACGATGCAGGAGGCGATGGTCTGCCGACTGACGAGGACGAGTACGACTTTGACAACGACTCGGAGGGCAACATCAGCGACGATCCTGTGGACGCTGCAGACGAGGATCTTGTGGAGGCTTCTGGATCTTCTGAGAAGGTTGCGAAGCGCGCCGACAAGGAAAATCGAAAGAGGGAGCGCAAGGAGTCGAGCCGAGACAAGCCGACAAAGAAGAAGAAACGTACGTTGTCGAGGTTCTTGGACATCGAAGCCGGTGAGGGTGACGAGGACGAGGACGAGGGGGATGATTTCAATGGGGAAAGCCGCGAGGTGAAGAAAAACGTTGATTATTTGAAACAAAAGTCGAGCGTGAAGGTTTACAGAACCGAAGAAGAGCTGTTGAGACACTTTGAAGAGGCGTATGGGCGTGATGACGATCGCGAAATTGATGTTCGTACGGGAAAGGTTCTCGTCAAGAGAAAGAAGGTTCCAGGGGCGTCTGTAGGAGCGTCCTCGGCGACTGGTGCTGGTCAGAAACAGTCCGCTGCTGTTGCCGCGCCGGCGAAAAGACCCGCGCCGAAAGTCGCGGAGGCAGCGAGTAGAGACCAGGACGAGGACGAGGAGGAAGACGAGGATCTGTCGCGCGCACGTGCCAATGTTGCCAATGAGCTCACTGGAGATTTGGACGTGGAGTCTGAGGATGAAATGGTGGAGGCCGAAGACCAGGATGAAGAGGAGGACGAAATTGCATTCGGCGCCGACTATGATGCGTATGGCCGTCGCTCAACTGTTGTGATGCGTGGGATTCCAAAAGGCGCAAAGTTGTTCATGGTGAAGTGCCGAATCGGACATGAAAGAGAGGCAGTGAAGCAGATCATGGATCGATATGTGGGGAGATTGGGTACACAGGCACCGCTGTTGATCAACTCGGTTGTCCAGCGAGATCACATCAAGGCGTACATCTACGTGGAGGCGGACAACGAATCGCATGTCAAGGCAGCTATCGAAGGTGTTGCAATTATCAATCCACGGTCGATTGCGATGGTGAAAGAAGAAGACATGGCTCGTATTTTGCATGTTGTTTCACAGAGCACATCGGTGCAGCCCGGTGCATTCGTTCGAGTTAGACGCGGTGTGTACAAGAACGACCTTGGGCAGGTTTTGGACGTGCACCCAGAGTCGGACTCTCTGACTGTTCGCATAGTCCCTCGATTGGATCTCGATGAAATTGCCGAAGCCAAGGTGATTGGTACGTCGATGTCCAAGAAAAAGAAGAAGAGTTCTGCCCTCCGACCCCCTCAGCGCAAGTTTGATGCGGAGCAGGTCAGGCAACATGTGCGAGCCGGCAGCGCGATTGCGGAACCGTTTACAAAACGTCTTGATGGCAAGACGTACAACATTTTTATGGGACAGAAGTTCTTGGGAGGATTCTTGATCAAGACAATCAACATGCAAGCTTTGCAGGTTGTCGACGTGCAGCCGTCAATTGACGAACTTGCGCAGTTCCCTGCAGAATCCACCAAATCTTTTTCTGCGACCTCTAGAGAAAATGTTTCCCAGGGCAAGGGTGCTGATCGTTCGATGGATCTTAAGAAAGGAGAGGTTGTTCGGGTTGCGGAGGGAGATATGCAGAATCTGATCGCCGTTGTTGTCCAGTGGGTGTCCAAAGATACTGTCGAAATTGCGCCAAAAGACAAAACGCTGAAACTGCCATCGTTGATTCGAGCGAATGCTTCGCAGCTCCAGAAGTTTTTCGTTGTTTCCGATCGAGTTCGTGTGATTCGTGGAATCCACACCGGCGTTACGGGTCTCGTTACACATGTTGCCGGCGTGCGTGTACGATTGGTCCCCGATACGGATGTATCACAAGAGCTGTCCGTCTTTGCGAAGGATATTGAGCTCGCCGAACTTGCAGAGCTCAAGACAGGGTCGTCTGCACTTCCTGCGGGGGCCGCCGCAGCGCCGTCTTCAGGGTCAGCGGCGACGAAGCAGATCTTCAATTTTGCTATCGAGGATCCCGTTCGAATTGATGCAGACACCGTGGGCATTGTTCTTAGTGCAGATCAGGACGCATATGCTGTTCTGGATTCCTCCGGGCGGACTCGTCGCCTTCGAGGAGCCGAGTTGGGACAACCGCTTCTCCCCGATGCAAGCAAGCGGAAAGTTAAGTGCCCGCATGCTGCAGATCACTTCTCGAACAAGATTTCGGCCAGCGATGTCGTTCGCATCGGTGCCGGACCCCACCGTGGGCAACTTGCAACGATCTTGTGGATTCATCACAACACGGCCTTTTGCAAGGAGACGTCGATTGCTGTTGGCACCAAAGGAGTGATCTACGTGGTGCGTACGGAGGATGTTCAGTTGGTCGGCGGTCGTGTAACCCTGGATTCGCTGTCCACGCTGAGAGGACAGGGTGCAAGTGCAATGGGCAATGATCGTGATCCTTTGTTCAGAAAACGCGTGCGCATTGTTGGTGGCTGCCACAAGGGTCTGCAGGGACGTGTGTTGTTTGCATCGGAAGAAAAGGTGCGCATTGAAGTCGAGTCACGGACTGGTCCTCCATTGGAGGTGCTGAAGAAGGATGTTCGCGAGCTGACATTCAACGGAGACGGTTTGCAGACTTCGACACCGAACACGTATGGTAATATCTCTCAAGGCGGTGCCGCAGGGTACGGGCCGGCGGCAGGCTCGTTGGCCGGATATGGGACCGGCAGCCAAGGGTATGGGTCACAGTATGATGCTTTTGCGCAATCGCAAAGGAGTATGGGAGGAGCGACTCCGTTTCATCCTTCCTCGAGTGCAAGCGGCATGGCATCCGCATTGTCGCAAGCCACATATGCACCGACGCCTGTCAGCGGCAGCACCGCGATTGGCAGCATGACTGCGCCCACGGGGTATTATTCCCAAACCTACAACTCGGCCACTGGCATCTATGCCCAGTCTCAAACTCCTGCTGCGGGATATGCCAGCGGTTACAACACCTATGCCCAATCCCACACTCCTGCGCCCAGCAGCTTTTACGCCGAAACTCCTGCACCTACCCAGCAGATGTCTATTCCGCCTGTGAACACGTATTTGCAAGGTGTTGAAGTCTCTCTCGGGGACGGAAGAACAGCCGTGGTTCGAGAGGTCGTTCCCGAAGAAGGGTCGTACCGTATCCAGCTGCTGGATTCGAGAGGCATGTATGGAGGTGAAATCATGTCGGTTCGCGGAGACTCTGTGTTGCTGACTGCTCCTCGCGTAAGAGGCTCTGTCAAGGTCATTGCAGGCTCGGAGGGTGTTGGACGCACGATGCGCTACGAAGGCCCGCTGCCCAACGATGATCAGAAACTCATCTTGCTCGATGGAAACAATTACGTCTTTATGCCTGCTGGTCTCATCGGAAACTATGTTGCTTAGCAGAATGATGCTCCGCGCTTCCTCGCCTTTCCTCTTTCTTTTTGTATCCAAACCTTTAGTACATCTATTATCTCTCTTCTTCTTTTTTTCCCCCCCTTCCCCGCCTTCTCTTCCTCACTCTACAGCCTTTGGTCTCATTCGTCTCTACAAAATGCACACCAATGTATTTTCATATAGCGACGGAGCTCATCTGGACTCCGGCGCGCCTTCTAGCGGGTCCCGTCCTTTCGTTTCGATGATCGCGACATCCGCGGAGGACGAACGAACCGCGGCGCGATGTAGGTCCGGCGGCGCATACTCGGGCTCCACGGCCCGTTGAAGAAAGCCAGCAGAGTGAACAGGCCACACATTGCAGACGACTTTACCCTCGTACAAGCTCAGCGACACCGGGCCAAAATGCCTGGAATCACGACTTTGTGTCTTATTGTCGCCCTCGATCCACGCACAGTTCCGCGGAATTTCAACCCAACGGCCGCGCACAAGCACCCGATCGCCTTCCATTGCGACAAGTCTCTTCACAATGCTCTTGCTGCGATCTTCTGGAGACCGAAAAACCACAACGTCTCCGCGGTCCGAAGACGAAACCTTGCTAATCACGCTGACATTCACACCGTCTGTAAGCGTCGGCCACATGCTCGGCCCCGTCGACACGGCAAGCGTCCCCACGTTCGACTGGAACACCTCAACGGCACTGATCGTCACCAACGCATACTTGCACGACGTGAATACCGTACGAACCAACCTCTGCATCCTATCATCCAAACAACCAACTCTCTCTCTCTCTCTCTCTCTCTCTCGCGGATGTGCGCAGGTTTTTTTTTTTTTTTGTTGTTGTTGGATGCGTGTCACTGCAGCATCAGCCCCCAAGCATCAACTGGGATTTTTGCTGGAATCGACGACGGTCCAGGACGCCCGTAGTGGGCCGACTGGAAGGAATCCAAGGCTTCTGTACAGCCGGTTTGGAGCGACTTCGCGTGCGTCTGCGGCGAGGAATACGATGCTTGTCTGCGGATGATTGTGGTAGATGTCTCGAATGTACATTGCCAAAGCACGCTTCGTCACCCCCTTTCCTCGATGTGCAGGGCTCGTGTAGACTGCACGGATGCGTCTGCCATTCGGCGTCGGTCCGCCCGATAGGAAGAAGCCCACGGGTGCTCCACGATGCACCACCAACACTCCGTGAAACGACGGGTTCGCATCGCCTGCATGCATCTGCTGCATCACATCCGTCGCAATGCTCGACACCCGGTCTTTGAGCGCAGCCTCTCCTATATACACGTAAAACTCTCTCATGAATTGCTCAATGTACGGTCGATACGCTTCGGAAAACAACTCCAGGCGCACTTCATCATCGTCCACGGCATCGGGGTGGCCATGACGTCGATTGGTCGCTGCGTCGATGCACTGACGCAGCGTCGCATTGTCGCGGTGCACTTCATACACACACTCTGTCCGGTGGAGTTCATACGGAAACGCACCTGCATGGCACTTTGCGAACCGATCGAGCACACCAAACGCCGCAGAAATTCTCAAAATCCTTCTCTTTTCGACTGCAACTACACGAGTAAACAGCGCATCGAATGCGCGATCGCACACTTCCTCGTCCTCATCTTTGCTGGTCTCGTCGCTGGAGCGGGGGAGGTGACGGCTGCGGGAGAGCGGACACGAAAATACCAGCGTATTCAGAAATACTTCGGATGCAACCATGATCGGCCGGACGCAGTTTTGATCGTCGTTGCTGTGCATTGGCAATCCAGCAACGTAATACTGCACTGCTCCGACATCCGCGACTTGCGCACTGGACCGCTTCCCCAGCAAAAGACAGTTCTGCGATTCATCATTCAAAAGCTCAGGAATCGGCTCGTCCACAACGCTCACAATCAGCATGCCAAACTCACTCATACCCACTCACTCACTCACTCACTCTCTCTCTCTCTCTCTCTCTCTCTCTCTCTCTCCCCCATACACTCACACACACAGACACAAGTACACGCACTTAAGCAGGACGTAAAAGAAGGGATGGGGAAGGGGAGCGTAAAAAATGCACCAGCTTTCGAAAGACAGAACACAAGAAAACGAGCATTTTCAGGAAAGTGATTGTCTTTTGCATGTCAGATGACGGGCGATGACTGGGATACAACAGGGCATTGTGCGATCAGACAAAGTCCGATTCCAAACCTCTGCTTGGGATTTTTCTCTCTGAAGAACCTTCGCAAACCTAAAACAGAGGGGAGAAAAAAAAGAAGAAAGAAGAAGGAGACATCTTTCCACGGAAACGATCTGAACGTGTTGGTTGGTACTCTTGCAAATATGAGCCAAGGAGAGACAGGTAGCGCGATTGGCCAAGCGGATCTCTCGGGTATTGACGCTGCGTCAATGTCTGTATTGCAGCAGCAGCAGCATTTCGCGTCGTTGCCGCAGTCTCCGCGATCCCAATGTTCCTCCCCCATCGCGAACGGGCCCCGCGGAACCAGAGCGTCGGAGCTTCGCAAATCACTCTCTCAAAGTATGTGTCTGTTTTCTTCTTCTACTCTTTCTCTCCGTACCTCATGTCCTTCTTTTTTTGGTTTGCTGTTTCTAATTTTCTTGTGGTGGCGGGCTGCTGAGTGATAGACAAGCTGGGAGGATGGAAGGAAATGTGTGTTCATCGACCGTCTCCTTCGTTTTCATCGACTTCGGAACGATTTACAAGTCGCAGTGGGTCGTCGAATGATCTTTCGACGTTGGCGAATACGTCTCGATCGTCGTCGAAATCCAACTCTCCAACGCACGCGACCGGCGCATCGATGATGTACCGCACCACCCCGACTGAGCACTGGGCGGCTGCGGGGGGATCGTTGGATGCGAGTGCCAGCATGAACGCAATCTCCGGGCTCGGGTCGCATTCTCACAAACCGTCCAGAGCATCTGCGCCGTTTGGGGGCATGTCTCCGCGGTTCCCGTCTGTCGTCAGTCCGCTTGAGACTCGTCCGGCAAGCAGCACGTTCATGGGCCACCAGGATCTGCTCAAGACCACTCCGAACCGCTCGGGAACCACCCTGAGCCGCGGTGGCCGGTTTGAAGAGCCAAAGTCACATGCTCCTCCACCGGGCGCCTACGATGCCGACGACTGGTTCCTTTCCAAGCCGTCCATTCGTGCAGGCCGCGCAAACCAGTAGCCCTGCGATGAACCGCGTACCTCGAACGGCTGTGTGTGCTTGTGTTCGTTTCTCTTATATGTTATGCTTATGTTTATGTTTAAGTTGTGTAATTGTATCATATGATTTCTCTCCATTCCATGTCTGTGACTCTCTGTCTGTTTTTTCTTCTTCTTTTAAAAATAATAAAATCGATTGGATTACATGGCGAACTTCCGTGTCCACTCTCTGGCGGTAGCCTCGTACCGTGCCTTGTCGCTCTTGTACATCTGCGCGATTTCGCCAACGAGTGGATCATCTGGATTGGGGTCTGTGAGGAGCGAGCATATCGAAAGCAGGACCTTGGAGATAGTGAGTGCCGGAGACCACTGATCACGGAGGATATCGAGACAGATGGAGCCAGTTGAGTTGATGTTTGGATGGTATATCTTTGTCGTGAACTGGACCTTGGGAGGCTTGAACGGGTAGTCCGTCGGGAAATGGATGTTCAAGAAGAACACTCCTCCAGCATACGGAGAGTCGGACGGACCCATAATCGTCGCTTGCCACTGGAAAAGATCGTCCCCTTGAGGCCCTGCAGAGCACGACGAAGGTGGATCGCGGCCGAGATCCTGCAGTTCTTTCTGAATTCGTCTAAGCGCCATCCTGAAATTAAATTATTAATATTATTATTATTGTTGTTGTTGTAATTGTTAGGATTGTTTGTGGTCACAGCAAAATAGGTTTAGTGCTGGAAAGAACGGTGAGACTCGGGCGCGCACACACACACACGTACACACACGTACACACACACACACACACACACACACACACAGAGGCGCACGCACGTAGACAAATGAGGAAGAAAAAAAGAATAGTAATTATCAAAGGAAAGAAGGAAGAAGACGATCAAAGAGAAATTCGAAAACTGGAACGTCTCTTGACATTCATACTTGAGAAAAGAAAAGCCTTTCCCGAATTTCGTGCGTTGGGAGGGACTGACACGTCACGACACCACACAAGAAAGCTCAAACACTCGAAACCGAGAAGAGGACTGTCAGGCAACTGTCAGAGTTGCTCTGACACACGGTTGCATCAGGTGATGCTTGAACCGGAGGGGGAGCACAACCGTACTGCCGTCCTGGCGCTCTTTTTTCCCTTTAACCCAGTTCCCACGCACTACGTTTCCTTTGGTTTATGCCCTCTATCAACAGTGAAACGTTTTTTGATATTAATATAATATTCTATAATTAACTTATTATTATTATTATTATTATTTGGTTTTGGTTTCTTGTTTTGCGGGAGAGGGGGAGAAGAGGAAGAGAGAGAGAGAGAGAGAGAGAGAGAGAGAGAGAGAGAGAGAGAGAGAGAGAGAGAGAGAGAGAGAGAGAGAGAGAGAGAGAGAGAGAAAAAGGAAAGGAAAGGAACAGAAAAGAAAAAAGGGAGAGGAAATGTCTTTGGTAAATGAAGCCTCGGCAACGTTCCGGGCGTTGCTTTCGCAGGCGTACAGTTCTCTTGGAGTGATCTCTTCTGGAAAATATCTTCCTCCGACAGAGGAGTCGGTTTCTGCGTTTCTTTCGACGAAGCAGGCTGACGAGATCAACACGGCGTCCGACACGCTTCGTACGCTGACGACGCTTTTGTATTCGCAGTATTCTGAAATGGTGGAGTTTGATACGCTGTTCAACGAGGCATTTTCGCATCTCAAAGGAGCAATCGAGTCGATCACGACACCGGAAGACGCGGCGATCCAGCAGCTTCATGACCAGCGGGTGTATATGCAGCAGATGTCTCTTGCGTCGCTGTCTGCGGGGCCGTCTGTGGTTCAGCCGCCTCCGGCTGCGGCGATCTCTGCTCCGTCGACGCGGCGCTCGGTGGGGAGGTCCCTTGTGTCGGATTCCGACTTGCGCAAGGCGATTGACGAGTTCAAGCGTGAGCAGAGGATCAAGAACAGGAAGGCTGCGGGAAAGGGAGATGACAACGATGGTGCAAGCGGACAAGGAAACGGAGATCATAATGCGGAGGATGATGATGGCTGGGATGAACAGGACGTCAGCCCACCGTCCTTGCTGTATAATTCACACTCGATTGTCGGCGGAAAGGACTCCAAAACGAGATTGACGGCGTTTGCCAACCGCGTGCTTACCGAGTGGCTCGAGCAGCATTGTTTGGATCCATATCCAGATGCACAGGAAAAGGACATCTTGTGCGGAGTGACGGGGCTTTCAAAGAGACAGATTGACAATTGGTTCGTTAACAATAGAAAGAGAAAGTGGCAGCCGCTGTTTGACTTTCTGAAGGATCGGAATCTGGTTGAAACCAATGAGGAGTCGTCAGAAAACTTTCGAAAATTGCTTGTTGGACATAATATTTCACAAATTGCAGAATTGTCAAAGAGGAAGTCGTCATCACAGGCTGGTGCGGCAGGCGATCTTCAGCATGATGTTGCAGGTGCCAACGACGACGACAATGATGATGTCGACGACGATGTTGATGATGATGATGATGATGATGACGCCAGCGACGATGGCGAGGGCGATCGCAATCACCTCAGTGAGAATAATATTCGTAGTATGGAGAGGGGTGAGGATGAAGAAGCTGGAAATGATGTAGAAGAAGTCGTTCTAAATGACGACGAGCCAAATGTTTCGCAACCGAAGGACAAGCGCCATGCGCCTTCCGCTTCATCGCGCGGCAAGAGATCTTCAGACAATTTCGGTGCTTTGCAGTCAACAAAGAAGGAGTCATTTGCAGGGGTGGAATCCACCCAGCAGGACGATAATGACGACGACAGCGACGATGTGGATGACAGCGGAACAGCGGAAGACGTTGCCCAAAACACAGGGAGCGCTGCAAAGTCCAAGAAACAAGCCAAGACCGCTATGGAGCACGGCCCATCCACCGCGAAGGGCAAAGCTCCCAGAAGAAGGCCTGCAGATATGGTCGAAAATTCCCATGATGACGCTGCACAGTCAAAAGCAAAACGCCATCGATCGTCGAACCTGGACAATTTGGACGCTGTGCAGCCAACCAAGTCCAAAGATTAACAGCGACTCGATGTACACACGCCCTTCCTGCCCTTTTTATTTTTTATTATTTTATTTTTGCGCATTACATGTCCAATCGTTTTTGTGCAGTGAGCTCTTCGTGGTTCCTCAGGGGCGCGTCTTTTGCGATTGAGAACGTGGTTCATTTTCTCGTTGCTGCTCAAAGATAGTATTTATGTGTTTGTGGACTTCGTACCGTGCTCGCACTCTGATGGTTTTTCTCTTCTCTGTTATCCTTGTTTTTCAAGTACAGACATTTTTTGTTCATTCTGTTCGCTGGGATTTCTTCTATATACATGCTCATTTTCTTCTTCTTCAAAGTTTGTACTGCATCTTCATGCCCAATCCACTTCCCCGCAAGAAAAAGAACGGGGAGACGTCACCTATGCGACCATGCCCAAATCAATTCTTCTTGACGTTCTTACCAGCATGTTCAGTGGGACAGTAGCTTAACAAGAATGCGCAGCGTGTCTTCTCCGTGTGCCTCGACAATTTCCTCGCACGAGTCCTGCAGGTGCGCCAGTTCGTCCTTCCATTTTCTGTACAAAATATCTCTCATTTGCTGCAGCCGTCCACTCGCAGCATTCTGGCTCTGCATTGTCAGAACCTCGACACATCGGAACGCCACAATCCACTTGTTTCGCAGCGATGCCGAGTCTGTCGAAAAGAGCAGTGTCAAGCTCGCTCCGGTTGTGATCACAAACAAGAACTTTCCCTCTGATTTGACCAACGAGTCGTCAATGAGGACGGAAAACTCGCCAAGCGGGATTACCTGGATCGGCATCTGATCCTGGTTGGAATGAAACAGATACAGTGTGTTCTCCACAAGCGCCATAAAGCACGGTTTCCACGGAAAGTCTCTCACCTTGACGTCTCGAATCATTAAATCCGATGCCATTTCCGCAAACGACTCTACCGGAATGGATCGCAAGTATACGTACGGATTGTTTGCTCGTGTGTCCCAGGTAGTCGATGCAGCACCGCCACTCCGCACAGACGCAGACGTCGACGGCGACAGCAATGGTGACACCAACAACGACGATGAGGATGACGACGACGGGCTGTCAAACAGGACCCTGGAGCGCGGATAGCTCTCAAGACTTAGTCGATGCAAAGGAACTGCAGAAACGACACTTTGGTTCAATATCGGTGGAATGTGGCCTGCAAGCGAGCGTTGGGAAGCTGGCACGGGTGCAAATACCAACAATCCAGGATTCTTCAGCGATGGAGGCCCAGCCACCTCCCTGTCCCTGTCCGTGTCCCTGTCCCTGTCCGTGTTCCTGTCGGCGGTCGTGGCTGTGGTCGAGGGTGGTTCCAGAACATGGTCGACGTGTGACTGTTGTAGACTGAGGCCTCTGTTCCTGCGAGACGACTTGGCAGTTGGCGACGACGCGGACAAAGACCGGGGGAAGAAGTAGTGCTCCGGAAGCGACGGCAGGTGCAGCACCGCTGGGCCAAACGGACTGTAGCAAAACGGAAATGGTGAAGACGAAGAATGACTCGACTCGGACGACGATGCATGGTGTGCAACTAACGGAGATTGTGGCGCATCAATCGAAACGACCAGCGCATGATTTCTGCTCATGGTGTCTGTTGATCCATACCCTTTATTTCATTAACCACAGCCAAAAAAAAGAAAACAAAAATGGAAGAAAGGAAAACAAAACCAAAACAACTGAGAAAGAGCAAATAAGAACAGAAAAAACGTACCGTAGTGCACTACGATCGCCCCTTTCAAGACTCTCCAAGTAAATCTCTCTGCCGGATCTTTTCTGGTTCCATATCCACTTGAGGCGTCTTCGTTAAAAGTCCGGCATTCCGGTACTCAAGTAGGGGATGCGTTCCCAAGTTCTCCATTTTGGTGCGCAGACCCACTAACATCCGACTCTAAATAGCATATTGGATGGGTGCTGATGCGGATTTTTTTAAAAGTCATTTTATTTCAAAGACTCTGGATGAGGCTGTAGCTGCGCGACGAAAAATTCGGAGAGTTTGCGTTGGAGGGTAGTACTTATCTTATTATTATTATTATTATTTTGGTTTGATTTCTTCTTCTTCTTCCTTCCCGCATAGGTACAGACAGACATCATTTCTTGTGGGGATCTTGTGGGAGTGGGAAGTGATGGAGGACCAAATACTGTTTCCGCATGGCTCGATTCCGTCGTCATTGCGCGTGTTTTGTAATTTATCTGGGCTTTTCCCAGACGCCGTGCTGAAAAAGTCTGTGAGGCTTGCCGCGGAACTGCTTGCGACGACCGCGACTGGGTGTAGTAGTGTTGGTGGAGGTTCAGTGGGCGTGGACGAGGTGCTTACAGAGGAGATGCAAGCTGCGGCAAACTCGGAGCTCCTTGCGCTGCTTGTGAAGATACCTGAAGGATCGGTCAAGAAGACGCAAAAGGATGATTTGGCGAACTTGGTTCAGCATGGCGAGCCGTTCACTACGATTGTTACTGCCTGTTTCTTGCTCTTGCAACAGGCGCTGCGACACTCGACAATGTCGGTGGCGTCTGTGATGGAGCAAATCAAGGTTTTTGGGGTCCCTGGCTCCGTGTACGCGGCGATCGAAGCAGTGCTGTCGAAAAGAGGAGACGAGCTTAGGCAATGCTTGGCAGTTAGGACGGCTGCAATTGGGCTTCCGCACTTGGCAAACGTCCGCTGGAGAATCGACGTCGTCATCTCAACTTCGACTGTAAACAAGATCATGAGACCCGTCCTCCAGCTCGAGCTCATCGTGCGGGGCGGGGCGGCAACGACCGTCGAGCTCCCCATGGACAAGCTTGCAGAGCTGAGGTTTGCCGTCGCTACCGCTCTCAAAGACTTGCAGCAACTCGAAGAACACCCTATTCTCAATATCAAGCCTCACTAGGCCGATACTTCGACTGTGGCTCACGCTTCGGCTTAGGGTTTCCTCTTCCTGCTTCCCTCTTCCCTCAAGTTATAATATTGTAAAGATGAAAACGGTACTGTTCTCGCTTTACGCTCGTTGTGCGTTTCTTTGTTCCTACTCGGAGATGCACCTCTGGACATGGAAAGCTGAGAAGCTGATATCAGTGATGACGAGGATGATGACGAGGATGACGAGGGGGCAGAACTGAAGCTGCGCAGACGACACAAATCCTGAATATCTGTAATGTTTGCCGCTGGCAGACTCTGGCCAAAACACTGAGACACCTCTGCGCCCGAGAGAACGAGCCCCTTCGTCTGCAGTCTTTCAAAAAACGGCATCCATCGACGTTTCCGGTTGTTGGTGAACCAGTTGTCCAGCTGCTTCCTGCTCATTCCTGTTTTTTGTAAAAGGTCTTTCTTTTCCTCTTCTCCAGGATACGGATCAGCAATATGGTCAAAGCTGAACATCCAGTCTTCCAGCAGCCGAGTAACATCGCAGGCCACTTCACTCGGCGACGAGCGTCCACCAACGTGAGCAAGTGCTTGATTCCATTGGTCCTTGGACTCGTCATGCGGGTTCGACGGACAGGAATTCGAGATGTCGGCTGACTCGGAACCTGTCCGTTCCTTTCGCACCGACCGTCTATAGTCATCGATCTCGACACGCAGCACTTCTCTGCTGCACAATATCTTTCCCATCACCGTTCTCTTGAGCGCAAGGCCTTGCGGACACATGAACAAGTGGTCTTCAAGAGAGTTCGCCGCTTGCATGGCGGGAAGAGCTCCATTATTCGCACGTGGTTCGTCCTGCGGTTGCAAAACCGGTATGTGCCCCACCGAGTCTGCCAGCATTCTCAACGCGCTATCCATCAGTTGCTGAAACTCACGGTCCTCCACATGTACGCTGTGTAGAGCACTCATCCAAGCCTGAGCAGTTTCAAGGAGCTTCGCTTCGAGTCTGCCTTTTCTGTCTGTTTCTGAGCTCGCAGCTTCGAAATAGTCAGCTGCGAATGCAGCAGCGATTTCAAACTGGAGCTGAGGGCGAGCAGCCAAGTACGCGCACAGATCTTGTGCAGTGCGCACTGAATGAGAAGGAGCTTCCACCGGCAAGAGAAGAAATACTGAAATGACGGCTATTTCCGCGAGCTTCTCATGGAGCAGGTCGCAGATCTGGCGGATAGTGTCTTCGATCAGACGGGACGAGGACACCTCAGGTTCCGGGTTGCCGGTGTGCATTGTGAGGGATGCGTCGTCACTAGCGTCGTGAAGTTGCCCCTGCAGACTTTCAAACAGGTCACAGCAGTCGAGTGAATCTGCGGACTGCGTGGGAGCCGGCAGCCGATGTGCAGAGTAAGTGATACATTCGGGTGCCCACGAACGGACACCGAGATGTGAGTGGGAGTGTGGATGCGGGTGCGGTTCTGTGGTAGTCGAACGGGAGGAGCCTGCTCGAGGATCGCAGCAGTCAACCGGGGACATGTGCCGCTGACATCGCGCCGGAGTGATCAGGTACTCGGAAACAGGATCGAGAGACGATGGACTCATGGACGTTCGGAAAGGGCGAGGGGGCGTGAAAAGCAGGGATGGCGCGGGATACTCGGAAGACGTGCTATGGAAAGGATCCGAGCAGACTGGAGGAACAAAGAGAACTGCTGAGCCGTCAAGTAGCTCCATGTCGGCTCGAGAGTGCAGTACCCCCGTTGATTCCTGGTTCGGGAGATGGGCTGTTTTGAAGTTCGATGGGGGAGAACTGGCAGCCGACGTGTCACCACCGCCTGACGCACCCATCTTGCGCAGGCTTGTTGACTGACCTGCGGCACTGGCCGTCGATTTTGTCTTTCGCATCCTCACAACGGACCTTTTTACACTGCTGATCCAAGAGAGAAGAAAACGAAGGTTGTTTTTTTGGGGCATTCTTGTGCAACTTGCGGTGATTGGTCGGTCGGTCTCCGTCATTCTCCATCGTTGAGCCATCACCCATCACTTTTCATGCACCCCAGAGCCATCACAGATGTTATTTCTTGGGGGGAGAGGTTCGCGTTACTTTTGGTCTCTACAATAGAAGCTTTCGAGTATTCTGAAAGATAATGCACGGGATTACAATGTGAAGGGTGTTTTTTTCGTTTCATCCATTATGTAGAAGAACATGAACAGATGATCGGATGTGCGGGCTTTGCAAGCATTGGGAAAAGAGGGGTGGTGGGTGCATCCTGCATGAGTGCTTGTATTACAAAAACGCTTTGCTGCGGTTGCGAGAGGAACCGGCGGAACGGACGAACTCGCCCGCAATGCAGGGAAAGCTGTCGCTTTGCGGTCCTCCTGGAGTCCTTTTTGGAGATTATGCCTCGAGCATGGCAAGGATCGAGACGGGATCGAACGGAAGCCTGTCCAGCTCACCGCCACTCCTGCCCAACGTCGGCGCCATTGTCGTCCAGTACTTGCAAAGCATTTCGTGAATTTCGAGCCTTCTGTCTGGAATTTCGAACAACACACAGCGGTTTGTGATTCGGTCCGTGCACCGACCGGAATCTCGGAGAGGGCTGTGTGATGGATGGTGCGAAGGGTCCTCGAAATGCAGAGTCTGCATGATTCCGCTGTCGAGGGGCCAGTCTTCAGCCATTGTGCTCGCAGCCCGGACTGACGACGGCAACTCTGGCACCGGTTCCGCATGCAGTTCGGGGCTGATTTGGACTGGAGCAGGAGCAGTCGAACCTTGCGTGTTCTGCAGTGGAACGGCTGGTGACGAGTCCTCCCCGTGATCTGTCAGGGGAGATCCGTCTTCTGCCTTGCCCTTGCCCTTGCCCTTGCCCTTGCCTGCATCTTCCAGTTTGCTACATGTTCTTTCGGGGGTGCAGAGCTGCTCTTGAGTATTTGTGAAAGAGTCTCCGCCACTCTCATCTCTGGCCCCCCCATTTTGCAGGTCTTCTTCGAGTGCCAGGTAGTTGCCGCGATCCAGCTCGTCCAGCAAGAGCCGAACGGATTTACGAATAGCGTCGGATTTGGCGACAGAGACGCAGGCGACCGCATCCTTCGTGCGCTCCACCAAGTCGAGCACCACGGGGAATGTTCGCGGCCTTGTCGTGGCCTGGACGGAAAACGCTTCTGCGGTCTCCTCCGCAGACAAGGTGTTTGAACTGAGAATGTGGACGTCGTCTTCGCGAGAAAGAAACCATCTCAGAAACTGTGTCAGCATCAGGGACAGGTCCCCTTTGATGCCGTCGGAAGCGAATACCAAGCAGAAATGCAGAATGATCAGCGACCAGGCATATGGAGTAACGGAGGTTGAGGACGGATCTGCAAGGCCATTGCGTTTGGCCCAGTTCATGAACAACACATACAGGGGACGGAACATGAAGTGCGCCATGGATTCGTCAATAATCCGAATTGCGCGAGCTGCACAAATAGTGTTGTTTGCCGTGATGTCTACTTCGGTGTTGGATGCCGTGTGAAGAAGCGTGATGACGGGGGTCTTTGCCGAGAACAGCGATCTTCGCACCTCAAACTCGGTGGCCTTGCTGTTCTTGACAGCACGGCAAACAGCACGAAGGATCTTCTTAATGTTCGGCTCCTCTTTCTGGTTTGTTGCATTCTGTCCCACTGAAACACAAAAATCAACGTCGGATCCACGAAGCGCAAGGTTGCATGCATGCGAGCCAATGAGCACAAGACTGAACCCGGCAAGCTCTGGCTCCCCTGCTTTTCGTAGCAAGCTGTCCAGACACTGCTGAATTGTCGAAGGAACCGTAATGAACGCGGAAGATGGGGCTGCAGTTCGCACAGTGTTCCACAAATGCTTATTCATATCATCATCGGCGATGCTCGCATGCAGCGCCACGGTTGTCCGTCCGTTTTGGTCGATTAGCACGCGAAACAAGCACGGATACTTACAAAAGAACGCCGCAAGGCCTCCTTGGGACACCCAGAAATCATGCACCGTCACTTCCTGAACTTTGCATGTGTTTGCAACCCGCCTTCCCACTTCGTTTGCAAGAGTCGCCAGCAAAACTGCGCTGTGATCTGGTCGTTCGGCAAGGTAGGTGAATGTCACTTCCACAGCATAATAGCTGATTTGGCACAACAGAAGCGACCTCATATTACGTCGCTTTGCTTGATTGTTTTGTGGTGGTGGAAAAAACAAACAATAAATTGAGAAGCAACCAGTGTGAAAATTGACAATGTTAAATAAAAACAAGAGAGAAGAAGCGATGTTTTTTCTGTTTCGTTTTTTCCAAAAAATAAATTAATTAATAAATGCAGAGAAAAGAGTCTTTTCGGATTGTGGTTTTCTCTCTCTTATTTTTCGTGTTTCTTTTTCCGTCCCAGCTTTCCCAATGGAAGAAGAAGACACGAGAAACGGAAAGAGTTGTTTTGCAAAAAATTAAAATCCCACGGTCGTTCCCGCCAAATCACTACAGCCCGCGCTATCCATTTTTGGCAATTTTCTCCGATCATCGCGGGTAAGCATTCTGTTAGGGAACAGAAAAATGAGCATCGTTAAATTTCGTCATGCATCATTGTCTCCAGAACGACAAATGAATTAATTGTATTTTTGGGCGATCGTCTTTTGCAAAGTTAACGAATATCATCTGCGTTTATTTTTGAATGTGACGACGCATTTGCTGTATGTCTTGTCACATGGAATCCCCGGCGTACGTGAAGCCACCCCGCTTGCGACGGTGCGACGGTGCGACGGTGGCACACCTGATCAGAAGCGTCCGAACCGTATCTCACCACATGTACAACATCGAGGATATCGAAAAGGTCACGACAGAATACCCTTTCAAGACGTACAGACTCTGTGGCATGGTTTCATCCCGTTACTTCGGTGGAAACAAGATCTTCTTCACATGTCCGTGTTGCGCATAGCTATCATCTTACGAACGCCACAGCGTGTTGGGGTCTGTTCCCCCTTCCAAGTACTGCAGCAACAGTGATGATACATCGTCAGCGGGGGGTGATGCATGATCACAGTTATATCGTCGACGTACGTAAAAGACGAGAATTGTGTTTTATGGAAAGCGGCCCTGAAGAGGAAGAATACATGAGTCTGTGACACGCCTCTTCTTGCAGGCTCTTTCGAGTTTGATGGATTCAGGTTCATTTGTCTTTGTTGTGTGTTTTTCTTTTTCTTCACGTATTTAATAATAACAATACCAATACCAATAACAATAACAATAGTAAATTATTAGTGCTGGGTGTTGGGGTTAGGGGATTATGAGTAGTGCATCGCCTTCTGTGAAAGAGCCTCCCGTGTCAATCAGCAAGGACGAGTGGTTCCAGGCAATGAGCTCCGTCGACATTGACCACCATCAGATTGACAATCTGATTATGAACTATCTTGTGATTGAGGGGTATCAAGAAGCTGCCCAGCTTTTTGAAACCGAGTCTGGAGTATCTGCAGGCATCGATCTGTCGACAATCCAAGAAAGAATGCAAATCCGATCTGCGGTGGAGCGAGGAGACATTCACGCTGCGATCGACAAGGTTAATGACTTGAATCCAGAGATTCTGGACACAAACCAAACGCTGTGTTTCCATCTGCAGCAGCAGAAGTTCATCGAGCTTATCCGCCTGAATAAGATTGAAGAGGCACTGGATTTCGCGCAGGATGAAATGGCCCCGAGGGCTGCAGCGGACCCCAGTCTTGTCGAGGATCTCGAGCGGACCATGACGCTCCTGGCGCTCGGCGGATTGCCTAATGTCCCGGGTGTCTCGGAGTTGTTGGATGTGTCACAGCGTTACAAGACTGCGTCAGAGCTGAATGCTGCGATCCTGGCGTCGCTGAGCCAGGAAAAGGATCCGAAGCTGCCCACGCTGTTGCGCATGGTCGCGTGGGTCCAGGAAGAGCTCTCGCAAAGAATGTCCTTTCCAAAAATCAAGGATTTTGAAACGGGAGAGTGGACCGTCGTTGACAAGTAAATCATGCGCAGCAACAATATCATTTAAGGAAAAGATCAGGGGAGGGGGGCGGGGGCGGGGGCGGGGGTGGGGTCTGACGGGTTTTTGGAAAGGCGTTGTCATTGCGTAAAACAGAAGATTTACTTTTAAAAAAAGGTGGCGTCTGCATGGAGGATGCTCACAGCAGCGCGCCTAGAAAACTGAATTCGCAGTTCGCGCAGCCTGGAAAGGTCTGTTTTCGGAAGAGAGTTTCTGACCGAGTCAATGAGCCCCAAGCAGATGGACAGCTGAACGGGATCGAGAGCGAACTCGGAAGGCGATAGTGTCTGGAGATGCTCGATAAGCGCCAAGCGGAACTGGTGGGAGAGCCGTGAAGCATGCTGCAGCATGACAGTCAGCTCTGCCGACGACAGAGAGTGGCGGAGGGTTGGTGAAAATAGCTTTTGGAGCGAAGCCAGCCAGCCTTGTTGGGCCGTCGGATGGACCTTGAGCGCCTCGGCAAGCGTGAGCGTCTCCTCCAGCTCGCGTTCGTCAAAGGCATAAGTCCCGACAACCTTTGACCATTGACCGGTCTTGACGTACTCGGCTCTCCAAGGAGACTTTGTCAGCCAGGATTCAAACGTCATGATGCGATTCTTCGACACCCACTTTGCCCATTCATTCCATTCTCCTTCCGAGTCCACGTGCAGTTCGTCGAGGAGCTTCGTGGTCAAATCACGAGAGATTCGAAGGGAATACTCGAGTGCAACGAGTGGCAAACTGGGAAATATCTCCATAATGTAGTCCTCCATGTACTGCTTCATCACGTCTTCATCGACGAGCTTTTTGACAAAGAACAAATGTGCCAAGTGCGCAGCAAACCAAATTTGAGGAGGCTCAAAGGAATCTCTGACTTTCAGCAAGATGTCCACCGGTCGGTTCTCCATGATTAGTGCAATCAGTTCTGCAAACCAGATTCCCATCTCATCTTCTTGTTTGTCTTTTGAGCTGTGGTAATCTCTGAATGCATTCTGCAGCTGCATGATGGCGTCCTCTCGTTTCAGAACTGGAAACCGAAAGAGCAGTCGTGCCGCGAACAACTCCAAAGCACCTGGAGCGTGTTCAATCATGGCGTGATCCTCTCCAGAGAGAATTTGCCAAATCTGAAGAGTATACTCATCATCCGAAAGCGGAATTCGGCGCAGCGATGCTTGCCAGGACCGAAACACTGCCAGATAGTCCTGCGCATGATGCGGATTCTGGTGCTGCTGCGAGGCCTGAAGCACAGGAAACATCGAAATTGCACACGCAAATTCAGGGTTTTGGTCTTCAACGTAAAGGAGAGGGATGTCAAAAGACCCAACCATCGCCCTTTGCACAGCCAGTTTTCCAATTTCTGCCCTACTCAACTTGTCCAGCGACACCGGATCGACACACAGCGACGACTTGACAAACGGCAGAAACAGCTCTTGAAAACACATGCTTGCTCGCTGCGGCACAAGAAGAAACGAATGCACAAGCTGCAGTGCGCCGAGCAGCCAAAAGGACTCGAGCGACTTGCGACTTCCCAGTGCCAATGCATACACCGAGACCGTTTCCTCGAGACTGCGCGCATCCGGCCGATCCCCAAAGTTTAGAAACTGCTCACACGAACTCAGTTCACACTCTAAACCGTCCGCCGCCTCCTCGACTTGCATCTTCTCTCTCTCTCTCTCTGTCTCTCTCTCTCTCTATGTGTGCCTCTGTCTGTTTCCTTTGCTTTCGCAAAAACCAAAATTCTGAAAAGGTAGAGTTTTACTGAATGAGGAAACTTGAGTCCTTGTTCAGAACTGCTTGAAGCACGATTTGAGTGCTTTTTCCCTTTCCTTTTTCTTTCCCATTGTCTTCCTTTTCTTGTTTTATAAAATTAAAAATTTAAATATCCCGAGGAGAGGAGCGTACCGGGTAAGAAAAGAGGAAGTGCGAAGGATGTTATCTGGTTCTCGGCTGCGATTGCTCGTTCTTCCTGCGTGTGTTTCCGGCGGATTGCTGTCGATTCATGCAGAGTCAAAACCGAATAAACCAAAGTATCACATTCCGTCATTCAGCCACTCGCTGTATTTTGTGTCGAAGCACCAGTCGCGACGGGAAATGCAGTCGTTGATCATGCTGGACGACGCGGCTCGGAAGTCCACGGTTGTTGCAACAAGCAAGTCTGGACAATCGGAAGGCGTCTTCCTGTCCGATTTAAGCGATTCCATGTTCGACGACCTGATTGCCAATGTTGCGGCCATAGCGTTGAGGTCCGAAGGCCCAGTATCACTGATTGAGCATCATGGATCTTCGCGAGCCCTCGATACTTCGTTCTATGCATTTCTGCAGTTTTCGAACCCGTCCGACTTTGTTAGGCAGGTCGATCCGTGGTTCGAGCCTTCGGTGCAGGCGGCGCTGCTTCGCCGAGAACGACGGTCCGTCCGGTTGGGTCTGCACATGAGAAGCGGGTGCGCAGCGGCACTGGATGTGCTTGCAGAATCGTTGATGTCCAAATTCAAAACATTTCCAGAAGACTTGCCTTCCGTGAAGAACCAGTTGAAAAGCACAGTTGTCTATCATGAAACGTGTGCCACGCTCGCTTTCGAGCTTTCCACGAGCAGTGGATCTGCTTCGTACAAGGATGCTGCGTCGTCTCTGTGGTCGGAAATGGATTTGTTTGCAAAGGATGCAGGACTGGTGAACTACCACAAGATTTTGCAATTTTCGGCGGATGGAAAGGTCTGCGGCGTCTTGCAATTGTGGCCTCCAGACATGGCTGCTCTTATGCTCCGAACGCGATCACTGCAGGAAACGGTGAAGTGGGTTGGTGCATACTGTGCCGACTCCACTTGCGAGAAACCACATTGCCTTGTGTTTACTTAAATTTGAACGGGGAACGAGGGGGAAGGAAAAGAGGATATGGGGTGGAAAAAGAAAGCAAAAAAACCAACAACAACAACAACAACAACAAAAAAAAACAAAAAAAAAAACAAAGCATCGCTGGAGAAGTGCTTGTTTGTGCCAATATGTTTTGCGCAGGTTGTGGGAAGGACGAAAACAAAATGAAAAAATGCGCCACTCATGCACCGAAAACACAGCGTGCCCGTCTGTCAATGACTATCTGTTCCGCTGCTGTGCGGACTCAAAGACCATGGTTACTTCTTTGTCTTTGAAGAGGATGAAGACCCCCCAATGCTCAGTACCTCTTCATACAGTTTCTTGAGCCGCTGCCTCCTTCCTTCCTTTTCTTCCGTCGATGCAGAAGCGGATGACTTCTTTTTCGGACTCAGCTTGCTTCCCATAATATCATGAACGGCTCCACGTAGCTGGTCATCCCCAACTGTCTTTTTTGACGACGTTTTCTTCTTGCGAATGGACTCATCTCTCTCGAGGTCCTCTTCTGTGGTTTTCACAATGCGCGATGTTTTGATCGCCGACGATGTTGCCTTTGCTGGGGAGTGTTCCATTGTGTGGACCAGTGCCCGCAAATCAGACAGCGAACCCTCGAGAGTCGCAATTTTTGCGTCTGCGGATCGCGTATCAATTCCGGGAGGCTGGTGCTGATGCAAACGCACAGACGACAATGGTGTAGTGCTGCTCGCACCCATCATGGGAGAAAAATGAGATGTATGCGAGGCAGGAGTGAACTGCTGCCGCAGGTCGTCGCTCAGCATTCCTTCCCACGCACGTGCTTCCTTTTCCTTGAGCGACACCTTTTCCTTCAATCTATCATTGTCCATTTGGACCCTGGAGAAGGACGACGTCACTTCTGCCATGGAGCGTGTGCATTCATCAAGCTGACCGCGGAACTGTGCAATGCGATTCGCGGTGTCCTCGTCGAGTTGCTCCAGAGTGCGCTCGACTGCGCTGATCTTCTTGTGGGCCTCTTTCCATCGCATTTCGCTCTTTGCATCGATCGCCTGCGGAAGATCCATTAGTGTGTCTGATATTTTCTTGACAGTATCCACCAGCTCTCGGCGACGGTCTCGTTCTTCCAACAGGGCGTCTGTGAGCGATTGCAAGTCGGCCCGGAATGCTGATTCTGCATCGGATCTCTTTTGCTCTACGACTTTGACTTGGTCTTCCATTTCCTGCACTTCTTCGTGGATCTGCTCCCGGACATCGTCTCCATGCCGAATGACCGCTTGCGCCAATGATGCCAGCTTGTACTTGAGGTCGTCCACGACCTTGTATTCCTCTTCCTTGAAAAGCTGGAATTCTCTCGATACCTCCGCAACGTTCTTGTGAAGCGATCCCAGATCTTTCTTCACCTCGCGCTCGAGGAGATTCAGCCTAGAGTCCATCTGCGATTTGTACGCAGACAGCTCATTCTCCACTGCGGATTGCCGAGTTCGAAGTTCCTCAATCTCACATCGAAGCCGCTTCGAATCCTCGTCCACTCGTGTTATTTTTGTACTGGTGTCTTGTGCATGCCCATCCAGCAACGACCGAAATCGCGATTCCGAAGACGCAATCTTCACAGACACCGACTCGGGATCCACTGTGCGCGCAACCGTTTCCCTGACAGATGCCAAGTCACTTTTGATTTCCGAATGCACAGAGTCCGTCATTCCTTGGCTCATTTTAACAAGCTTCGCCAAGCCCGAGACCTTTTCATCGATCGATCCAAGGCGCTCATCATAGTCTCGAACAGACGACAGTGCCTTCGTTACGCGCTCCATCTGAACCTCAAGATACGCAATGTATGCATTCTTGTCCGTCATTAGTCGTTTCGGATCCGCCCTCGCCACTTGCTTTTTTGTGAATTCGTCATAGTACGACGAATGCGGAGAACTCATCCCTGCAATGCTCCGAAAATCAACTAGTGATTCTGATGGTCGTGATCGCAACAATAATGACGATGGCGATAAAAACGAATGAACTGTTGGGGTTCCTCTGAATTTTTCCGAATTTTTCTGAATATCTTCTTCTACGCTCTGCTTGGCATTTTTTCAGTGCTTGCAGGCATTTCCCAAAAGACGACTCCTCCCTTCGTACGAAAAACACGGAAACGGCTCTTTCCAAAACCCGCCGAGGGGGGTCCAGCCACATCTACAGCCGTTTTCTGCTTTATTATTTTCTGTCATGACTTGATACCAACTATCCGGCTTGAGACTTCATCCGATTTCCCAAAGGACTTGAACGAGTGGTTCAAGTCAAAAGGGGGCGTCGTCGGTGCGATTGTTCTCGATTTTTTGCAGTGTTGCTGCTATTAACATTGTTGGTGGTTTTTTTTCTCTCTTTCTTTTTTTTTCGAGACAAGAAGACTTTGGAAAACCAACGAGGTACGTTTCTAGGGAGAGAGAGTTGCAATGGTGTCGAATCCTATTCCGCGCAACGTTTCGGCGGTTCGGTACAATATTCATCTTATTCCTGATCTTGAGGCGTTTGTCTTTCGTGGCGAAGTGGAGATTGAGTTGGAGGTTGTGGAGCATTCGTCGCAGATTGTGCTGAATGCTGCAGAGCTGACGTTTGAATCGGCGTTCGTGGACTCGGTGGCCGTGAAGGCGATTGATACCGATGTAAAAGAGTCGACCGTGACATTCGTGCTGGAAAAGGCCCTGGAAAAAGGCGCAAAATCGATGATTCGCATCGTGTATTCGGGGATTTTGAACGACAGAATGCAGGGATTCTACCGCTCAAAGTACACGCTGAATGGACAGACGCGGTATATGGGCGTTACGCAGTTTGAGGACACGGACTTCCGCCGGGCAGTGCCTTCGCAGGATCATCCGTTATACAAGGCAACGTTCGTCGTTCGCATGACAGTGCCTTCGGACCGCACGTGCCTGTCCAACATGCCAATCAAATCGAGCCGTCCTGTGGAGGGTGGAAAGCTGACGTATTATGAGTTTGAGGAAACACCACGAATCTCGACGTATCTTGTCGCATGGGCTGTTGGTGACTGTGACTACGTGGAGCGGGTTGCAGAAAACGGAGTCAAGGTTCGTGTGTATACGCCGGTTGGAGATTCCAAGCGCGGACAGTTTGCGCTTGATGTTGCATGCAAGGGATTGGTGTTTTTCGAAGAATTCTTCGGAATCAAGTACTATGTGCCAAAGATGGACCTGCTGTCGGTTGCTTCGTTCGCAATGGGTGCGATGGAAAATGTCTCGCTGATTACGTTTCGGGAAACCGCGCTCCTGTGCGACGAGTCGAGTTCGCTGACGGTTCGTCAGTGGGTTGCGTTGGTTGTCCTGCACGAGCTTGGCCACATGTGGTTCGGAAACTACGTGACGATGGCCGACTGGAACGGTCTGTGGCTGAATGAAGGTTTTGCGACTTGGGCTGAGTATTTGGCATGCGACCACCTGTTCCCCGAATGGAACATCTTCCGCCAGTTTGTCACTCTCGACTACGCCAATGCCCTCCGACTGGCTGCGTTGGAAAACGCGCACCCTGTGGATGTGGAAATCACAAAAGAAGTCCAAGTCAAGGAAATCTTCGATGCCATTTCGTATTCTTGGGTGTGCCTTGATCCGCATGTTGAACTACGTTCTGGGTCCCGAGGTCTTCCGCGATGGAATTCGTAGCTATCTGAAGAAGTTTGCATGGTCGAACGCCCAGACGGATGATCTTTGGCAGTCCTTGAGCGACGTTTCCGGTCTGAATGTTCTCGATATCATGAACACATGGGCGCGCAAGACCGGCTATCCAGTCGTCAAGGTTCTTGCAGAAGAGGACCGTGGTGCGCAGGGCCACAAGTGTTGGAGATGCCAGCAAACTCGTTTCTTGTCCTCTGGAAAGACGTTTGACGACAGTGATGCGGACCAGAACCCGACGTGGAACATTCCCGTTGCACGAGGAAAGGTTGTTTCGGGACGCGAATTTACCGTTGATGCTCCGAATTCGGGCAAGCTGAACGAAGGTCAGCACTGTATTTTCAGAGTCCTGTACACGGAGGATCAGTGGCGGCAGCTGATCAGGAGCGTTGGTGCTTTGTCCGACCCGCTTGATCGGTGGGCTCTCGGAAACGATGCTTTTACGCTGTCCAAAGCTGGCATGTTGAAGCCGGAAATCGCATTGGAAATGGTTGCCGCTCTCGGGCGGGCGGAGGAAGCGGACATTGCTGTCTGGTCAGAAGTCACGAGCGCATTCAGTTCCTTCATGGGTCTTTTGTCTGGGTCTTCTGCTCTCCCTGCGCTGGAGAAGCTCATCAAGAAGACTTTGAAGCCCGCGTTTGATCGTGTTGGATTTGCGCCGAAGGCGGGCGAGCCCACCTCGGATGCCCTCACGAGATCATCCCTTCTTGGTCTTTTGTGCATCGTGCAAGACGAGGAGACGATCGAGACGTGCAAGCATTTGTTTGAAAATCGTGCAACCACCCCAGTCCACCCGGATTTGCGCAGCGCCGTGTACGGAACTATGGTTCGGTCTTTCGGCGAAGTGGATGCGCTCCTGAAGATCTTGAAGGAGTCGACTCAACAGGAGGAGCAAGTCCGTTGCATCCGCGGCTTTGGCTGCACTCGCGATGTGGCGGTCATGAACCGTGTTCTTGACTTTGCTCTCGACGAGGACATTGTCCGTTCGCAGGATATCTACTACTTGGTGAACACAGTTGCAACGGAATCAGCCGCTGGCCGCAGCGTCGCGTGGAGCTGGATCAAGAAGAACTGGCCTGAGATGGTCCGTCGCTACGGAGAGAGCGGATCCCTTCTCGGCCGAGTTATCCAGGGCTCCTTGTCCGGGTCCACAGACGATTCTCTGCGTCAGGACCTCGCTGCATTCATCGAAGCACACCCTCTTGAATCCATCCACCGCACGATGAAGCAAACTCTGGAAGCCATGGAGTCCAACGTCCGCTGGAAGGCCCGTGACTACGATGCTGTTGCTTCCTGGTTGGCGAAGACCGTTCAGTAGTAGCAGTAGCAGTAGCAGTAGCAGTAGCAGTAGCAGTAGCAGTAGTAAAGCAGGAAATGCTACATGCAAAGGGCAGTCGTTTTCTTTTGTGTATTGCATGCTGCGCACAGGACTTTTCTTCTCGCTGCATTTCCTAAGCGATCTCGTCGGAAAACACAGTCTTCATGCTGCACCCCTCAGACGCCAAACCACGAATCCAATCATTCCAATCACGAAACAAGACACAAAGAACAAATAAAATTTACGAGTTTTGCAAGCACGCATGCTTCTATGTCTCAGCGAATTCGGGAGATACTAAAGAAAACAATAATAATAATATTTCAGAGAAAAAAGGACGGGTGGGTGGAGGAGGAGAGTAAAACCAAAGAATAAATGTGCAAATCCAATCATGACACTACCTGCTAACAATCTCAACGACAAGAATCATTAACAGGCACAGCACCTATACAATGTTGCAGTAGTCGACGACTGCTACTGGATCCTTTGCCGGGGCGAGTTTCCTTGGAGAAGGTGGGACGTTCATTCCCAGCGCAGACATTCGCAGAGCAGCTCGGGCCCAGTCCTTGCCTTTTGTCATCGCAAGCCGGACAACCACGACGTAGACGAGTCCGCCAAGCAAGTCCACAAAATAGTGGTGCTCCAGGTACATTGCAGCCCACCAAACTATCGCAGCATAACATCCAACCCAAAATCGCAGTGCTCGATTGACAGTGAGCGTCGCCACGATTGGCCATGCGGCATGCAACGACGGAAACGATCCAAAGACGATTGGCGACTTCTCATACGTCGCTGCAAAGAACCTCGCATTGAGCATATTGTCGACCCGCGAGAGCCCGGCGGGATTCCCTGATTCTGCATACGACGGCTGTGTGTACTGGTACAACTCAAGCCACCATGGAGGTGCCGTCGGAAACACGAGGTGCGTCATCACCGCGATGAGCGACACCGAGCCGAAGAACACTGCAAAAAACGGGACATGGGTCTTCCTTCCGTCCTTGCACAGATGCAGAATGCACAGGAACGGAAGCAGCGCATGCATTGCATAGACGAGTGCTGCCAGGATATCATGAGGTGTCGATGTGTACGCCGATGCCCAGCGGTGCGGCAGCCCTTGGAAAAGCACCGTCTCTACAAACGGCAGTGTGGACACATCCACCGAAGGCCGGATCGAGCACGGCAAAAACGGCGATAGCTGGAACAGCAGGTACCACAACACAACCGGCACAAAAGAAGCAAGCAGCGGGTACGACGCAGCAACAGGCTTCGCGCAGCCGTTCACGTTCGGCCACAACATTGCACAACAAAAAAAAGCAGGATCAGAAAGAAAAAAACTGGATTAAACAAACACACTCAGTCAGTCACGCACAGACACGCACGCAGACACGCGAAGAGAGTCGATTGGTTTGTGTGGACGGTCCGCTTCAATTTCAATTACACGATACTCCTTGCATCCGAAGCAGAATTTGATGCGGACGATGACGACGACAACAACGACGACGACGCACAAGGATTTAGGGGTAAAATATAAATGAAAAGCGCAAAAAGCAGAATAAAAATAAAAATAAAAAGGTAAGTAGAATCGTCAAGTCCGTGTCAAGTAGAAAATAACACAGCAAAGAAATCGTGTTGTTTTATTAAGGGCGCAAAATGAAAGGAAACATTGAGAGAATAAAAGGAAAGAGCAGGCAGGCAGGGTTAAGAGGGTTAGGACGGAAACGGGGATTTCGGGAAATCGGGAATGGCAACTCGGCCCGATTCGGCTTCCACCTCGTGCTTGATCTATGCATGAATCTTTTACAACGGGTGGTGGCGATGATGAAAGTGAGCAGAATTTACGCCTACATTGTACGCTAACCTCGGATGATCATCGCTGATCACCCATCATCAATGCTGCAACCCAACAACATGCATAGCATGATTGGGAAGGGGGAGGCCCGAACACGCCCCTCGGCATGAGAGACGTTCCTAAGATAGATGTAGATGTTGCGCGCGCCGTTCCAGTCGCGGTCGAGATGTTATGAGTCTTGCGCAGCGTTGCGGGCGTGATGTACATGCTGCGCTGCATGGACAATAAAAATAAAAATAAAGAAATGAAATGAGCGTCGCTGTGCAAGAGTGCAACGCGGTGGCGTGCTTATATAGGGATTTCATGATCAAAATGGGACGAAACGAATCGGGCATGGTATGACGGGGTTGTTAAGATACCGTAACAAACGCATGCGCATGGCGCGTGGCAGTGTTCTTTGTTTGCGTGCGCTTTAGATTGCTTCGTCATGTCGCAATAGGCAGCAGCGGTACCATTTCTTTCGTTTTCCGAGGCATTTTTTCGTGTTAATTTTTGAAAAAAGTATATTTCAAAATTAAAATTAAAATGTTTGTAAATACCTTTTTTTAATTAACGCTTCTGCAAAAAGGATGAAAACCACTCGGTTCCACGCTGTCCCACGACGTTTTCCACAAACGAGAATGTTGAGCTTTTTTGTTGTTGTTGTTGTTGTTGCTGCTGCTGCTGTAGTTGAGCCTGTTGGTGCTGTGCGAATCGTGCGGCCCGTTCCTTTTCCCGGGGATCCGAGACAGGAAGGTACGGGATTCTTGCAGATGGTGGGCAGAATATCGCAAGGGATTCCGTCTGACTCGGGAGCGGCGGTTCATCCTTGGTGTGCGCAATGATGGATGCAGCGATGTCCGCAATGCTCGGAGACAGGATCCCAAGAGTTGATGCATGCTGTGCAAGATACTTGGCGGCATGTAGGATGATCAAAGGCTCGTTTGTGCCAAGCGACACCGGATCAAGCTTGGAAGCAGGCCATGCCGCATGGGGAATTGACACGCGCGAGGAAGGATCCGCACACAAGATTGCCACGCACTGTAAATCCAAAGTAAACTGAAGAAGGGCTGCATCTGAATAAGACGAAGACGAAGAGGCAGAGGTGGACTGCAAGCACCAGTTCTCCGTCGACGAAAAGAAATCCATAAAGCGAGTCCAGATGAGATTAGAAAGTCCTGAAATCAAAATTAACAACAAGTTGTAGCCTTCTCGAGAGACCACTTCTTGGACGGCTGTGTGGAGAAACGAGCTTAGAGCGCGGGAAATAGCAGTCGGTGCTCCTTTCTCGTGGTGTGGTTCTTCCACGACAAGAGAAATGTATCTTGCAAGAAATGAGTCGAGGAGCGCAGAAAAGACAGACAGCCGCTGCTGGATGAACCTGTCTTCCAAGTCCGCAATCTGCGGCTCGACAGGAGGAACGATGCGTCCTTCGCTCTTTGCAACAATGAAATTCACAAATGTCCGCAATTGATAAATAATCTGATCCAACGGCATTTTCAGCTTTGTCTGCGCCAGCTTTGTCGTTTCCAGCGCAGTCCACTGTGGAAGAACCTCGCTTAGGTGCATGGAGGCCGTCTCCAAAAGGCGCTCTGCACGAAGCGTGTTAAGAGACCGGTAGCGCGTGACAAGAACCTTTAGACTCGACAAATCCAGAGTATCTACCCCGACACACACTACATGGTCCTCCAACACATCGGTTGCACGATTGAGTTCCACGGAGACGGACTTGATAGTACGAAGGGAGGCGTCTGCAAGCGAATGAATTCGAGGATCTCGCAGAAATTCCTGGACGGCGCGAACTTCGTGATCCAGTTGCGAAACGTGCCTTACCGACTGCTTCCAATGCGCAACCAGCCCGTCTTCAAAGACTCTCTGTGCAACAGAAACGTCCAAGAGAAGAGGAAATCGCGGCGAAGTCAAAGGCGGGGACACGGAGGGCGACGCGAGAGCAGCATCCGATGCACCCGCACCTGCAACAATCCGCTCGGAGTCAATATACATGGAGAGTAGCATGTAAATTCGTTCTTGCACCGAGAAAGCAGTCGCCTGAAGCTGTTCCATGCGCATGCGCACCAGAATGTTCGCCACAAGCTCGGCGGAGTTTCTCGAATTCCATGCACGGAGAGCAGCACTCGCCGACGTGCTAAAAGACCCGGATGCAGGTGGCGGCGACGACGACGTTGAAGAAGAAGAAGAAATCGTCTCGACGAGCGCCAGAAACACGAGTCTCTTTTGGAGGTCTGGCAGAGTGTACTCCAACTTTGCAACAGCAGTTCGCCACAATGTTGCAGCCCATCGTTTGGCATCCGCCATGAACTGTCTCAGTTTTCTCGCAAGCAAAGGGTCGGATGCTTTCATAGAGCGTGAAAGCGCAGCGTGCGATTCCAAGACAGACATCACAATCTTGCACGCGGCCTCATAGTTTTGCGCCTCGACGGCTTTCCACAGCCTGGAGCACGACTGCAGAACAGTTTCTATATTTTCCTTTTCGGACAGTGACAAGCCTGCATGGTCCGGCTTCTGTTTCTGTTCTTCCAATGTCCTCATCGTTGTCGCAGCGGTCGCAGCGGTGGTAGTAGCAGCAGAGGAATGCTCGACGGTTTTTAAAAGGCGATCTAAATGCGTCTGTGTAACGGAAAGCGCGGTTCGCATGCTTGACAGCACATCTGTGGCTTCCAGCAAATCGTGGTAGCGGTTCGAAACAAGCCCGCGAAGCTCATGCTGCTTTTGCGAGAGTTCGCGAGATGTTTTGAGTTCCAATTCTCGGATGTCCGCCAAAGACTGTGTTTGAAACAGCAAATCGACATCCGCCATCTCTGCGCAACACACACACACACACACACACACACACAACTCTCTCTCTCTCTCTCTCTCTCTCTCTACTGATTCTCGTGTGCTTCCAAATAGCAGTGAAGAAATACACGAAAAAGCTGTGCTTGCGAAGAAGCGTGACGAATGAAAACCCGACGACAGAGCGTGCTCCCGTAGTATCAGGTTGATGCTACGGAGTTTTTTTTTGAGGGAAAGAAAAGTTACACGATGCTCGAAGCACGTCCATCACACATCAGCACGAATCTGGCGCGAAGCACCTCACACGTCAATTCAACAATTTTCCCTTCTCTGGATTCGCGTCTTCCTCCAATTCAACTGTGAGCTTTTTTCTGTAACCCCACAATTCCACCTTCATTTTCCGTTTCTTTCTCTTCCTTTCTTTTTTTCTTTTTTCCGTTTCTGCCTCTCCCTCTCCTCTGCCTCTGCCTCTTCCTCTTTCTTCCCTCTTCCATCTTCATCTTCTTTATTTGCTACCTCACTTCCCGTCCCTTTTCAGAACCCCTACTGTTTCAAAGGAAAGAAAGAGCGCGAGAGGAAAGAAAAAAAAACAAAAAAACAAAAACGGAAAGAGAGAAAGAAGGAAAGAGAAAAACATGGATCTTGTTCGTCCTTCCGCGTTTCGGCCTGTCACTCCAGTTCGCCACTGTCCGTCGTTGCCTGATGTTCTTCTTCGCAGAACTTCGGCACCTGTTTCTTTGACTACATCGCCCACGTCATTCTCCCATGTGTATTCGTTCAATGCCACCTCGATTCCCTTCACACAGCAGCATCTGCAGCCGCAATCCGATCTTATAGTTCCGTTTACTCCTTGTGAAACTCCTTGCAAGACTCCATCGCGTGCGTCGTCCAGATCGCCCGTAGCCTCATCCATGTACTGCCATTCGTATCCAGTCACCACGACCTCATTGGTCATTCCAGCGGCCATTTCGGCGTTCTCGACTCCGACTTCCGTGTCCCCGCTTCAGGGATCTATCCCGCGGTACATGCATTCAAGTTGCAGCGGATTCCCACACAATTCGGGTCCAACGCTCGTGGCACGTGATCTGCCGTCTCCGGAGAATGACGGAAGGTTTGATTCGGAGCGTGATGCAGAGGCCCAGAACGAGAATGAGCATGAGAGTGAGAGGGCGTTGCATGATGCAGCTTCACTCGTAATTCGCCATTCCCAGTCGTCGTGTTTTTCGCCGTTTCAGAGAGCGCGACCGTTGTTGCCTGCCTTTTCGTCCACAGCCGTGGATGTAGTGTCAAAGCCAGTGTCCATTGTGATCCCGAGCACGACTGCTCCAATTCTGCAGAAACCAAGGAAGCTGCCACGAGCGCGCAATTCTCGAGGATCACATGGATTGCAGCATCGGGATGCAAAGAACGAGAATGATGCTGCCGTCCAGAGTGATGACGAGTCACAGGACACTGTCTACACACATTCTCCGCACCAAATTGTCATTTCCACGCCCCGGACTTCCACAACAGCGGTTGCGTCGAAGAGCGCACGATCGTCGAAGGGACCCGGCACCCGTGGAATCCGTCTTCCTGTGGAAATGCGAACTGCATTGTCACCTTCCCCTCTGCAGACTCCGATGAGTAGCAGCGCCAGCACCAGCAGCAGGCAGCGCCCGATGCATGTTTCCGTTTCCGTTTCCGTGCCGTCCTATCCAAATGAGAGCAGCATTAGCATCGGGCATTTGAGCAGTAGCATGACGATGAACGAAGACGATTCTCCCAATTCCGCGTCAGGTCGGCGTCATGCTGTTGCGTGGTCCGCAGAAGAGGATGCTATTCTGCGCGATTTGATGACGAATCATTCAGGAAAAAAGTGGCGTGACATCGCACAATTTCTTCCCGGTCGAACTGGAAAGCAGGTCAGGCAAAGGTGGTGTGAGCAGCTGCAAACAACCATCAACCACGGGCCACTTGAACCTGAAGAGTCGTTGTTTATTGCAAGGAAACACGAGGAGATGGGAAATCGCTGGGCTGAGATCGCGAGAAAGCTGAATGGTCGCACTGCAAATGCTGTGAAGAATCATTGGAACTCTACGCTTCACAAAGTCGTCAAGGGGCTTCAAGAGCAGGGTATTACGCCTGACCAATGGACACTGGATCATTTTGAGAATGTGTATCGGAAGAAGATCGTTTCCGCGAATACTCCCACCGCGTCCTTTTCAATGTCTTCCTCTCGCAAGCGAGAACTGGGAGACGCCGATCTGTACGACGATGACGACGACGACGGCGGCGGCGGCGATGAGGATGGCAATGCCGACGACTGTGGCCTTGATCTGGATGTGGATGGTGAAGACGACGATGGGCAGCAGCGCTCACGCATCTCGTCTAAGAGATCAAGACTTGGAAACGACATGTCATCCATCTCTGTTTCCGGAAGTTCGTCTCCAGCCGTTTCTGCGACCAGTTCAAATTCGACCATGCTGTCTTAGTGCTTCGGCCGTAATCCATGCAACTCCGCCCTGCTCTGCAAACTGATTGCCAGAAAGGGGTCTTTATTTCTTTTTTCTTTGAATTTTTTTATATTGTTCGACGTCTTCTTCTTCGTCTTCTGCTGCTGCCTCGTGTTTCCAAGTCGTTAGCCTTGTTTCTTTTTGGTCGAGTCTTTGTATCCTATTCTCTTTTTGGTATTTACATGTCATCTTGTACATTTCAAGATTGTTTTATATATATATATATACATATATATTTCTTTTTCCCTATTCGTCATAAAAGGAAAATCTTTCTTTGACCGCTCGCCAAAACATGAAAATCATTATTAATCATCGGGCCAAGCTGTGTCACCGACGACAGATCCAATTTGGGGCGAGCACCACCTCTTCCATGCAGATTGCTCTGCATCAAAGGGTCATCGCTTCTTCTTGTTACTCTCCGCCTCCGACGAGAGGGGATCAACGGGCTTCTTGGTTCTCGGCATCTTCAGGCATGGCCGGTGTGAGTTTGTTGGGAAGATCCCTCTTTGGAGCCATGAGATGTGCTTTGTCTTTGTCTCTGATGAAAGGTGCTGCTTGAGGGCTCGATTACATAAAGCACAAACAAACAGAAAATAATAGAAAGACAGAAAAAAGGGTGAAGATTGAAGAAATTCTAGACTTGACCACGGTAGGAAAACCGTGTTGTTGGATGTACAATGTTGATGCACAAAAAACGGGCAGCCGTTTATTGTTGCTCTCTGTGGACGAGTCCTCTGCAAAAACTTGAAATGCATCCAATTTGCAGTTTTCTTTCTCTTCTTCTTCTGTCTGCATTCCCATGTGTTGCATTCCTGCGGAACATCAAGTCAATGAAGCGATTTCTCATTCCAGACGCTGAGAAGGCAGCGAAAACAGCGAGGCTCGCGCAGCAGTCTGTGTGGCAGATCGCGGAGAACGAGTCGCTTCTGATTGGCAAGTTCAAGAGCCCATCACCGAGCAGAAAGATTGCTGCGTTTGATTTTGACGGAACACTTTCTGTGACAAAGAGCGGCAAGAGTTTTGCAATCAACGGCGAAGATGCCAAACTGTGGAATCCTGCCATTACAGACAAGATCCGTGATCTTCATAGCCAAGCCTTTGTATGCCCGCTTTTCTGTATTCTCTCCGTTTTCTCTCTTCTCTTCTTCATCAAAGAGTGAACTAATTGTGATTGGCACCATGCATAGACGTTTGTTATATTTTCAAATCAAAAAGGAATCGAAAAGAAGAAGACGACCGTGGAAGATGTCGAGTCCAGGATAACGATCATTCTGGACCAAATTGGCGTTCCGTGCTATGTTTTCTGCGCGTGTTCCGACTCAAAGTACCGCAAACCGAGTCCCGGAATGTGGCTGCATTTCGTGGAGCAGGAGATGGAGATGCAGCTGCGTGACATTGACTATGAGGCCAGCTTCTTTTGCGGCGATGCCGGTGGTCGACACAAGCCGGCTTTCAGCGATTTCTCCGACTCTGACCGAAAATTTGCTTTGAATTGCAACCTGAAATTCCACACCCCGGAAGAGTTCTTCCTCTCCAAATCAGTTGCGCCGTTTTCTCTCAAGGGTGTTGATCCGCGGCAGCTCATGAGCTCGACGGTGTCTCAGCCAGTCTCCTTCACAGCCTCCAAAACGCCCGAGCTCGTCATCCTTGTTGGATATCCAGGCTGCGGAAAGACCAGTTTTGCAAAAAAGCATCTTTCGAGCTATGTGTACGTTAATCTGGACACCTTGAAGTCGAAGCCAAAGTGCGTCAAAGCTGCTGCGGAGGCTCTTTCCGCGAGCCGTTCCTGTGTGATTGACGCCACGCACCCGTCCCGAGCGGACCGAGCTCCATACATCCAGATTGCCCAGTCTGCAAATGTTCCTGTGCGGTGTGTCGTGTTCAAAGCTTCAAGAGAACTGGCCGCACACTTGAATGCGTTCCGAACCTTCACCGGCTCCGACCGGTCCCTCGTTCCAGAAATCGCCTACCGAAGTTTCGAGAGCCGTCTTGAATCTCCGCTCCTCTCCGAAGGGTTTTCGGCCATTGTCGAAGTTCCCTTTGTATTTGACGCAGATCTTGTCAATGACGATTGTCGTACCTACCTCACAAGCTTTCTCGTGTGATTTCTCGCGTGTACAGGTATTGGACGTAAAAAACCGTGCACTTTTGCAGTCCCCTGAACAGCAGCCTCATTATTCATGATCTTCTGTGCTCGCTGGCGTTCACAGCCACCTGCTGTACATCGATCGAGCCAACGAGTCCGCTTTCCCGCCAGATGGTCAGCACTCAGCAGCCTTTCATTCCCAGTTCTCTCTGTCATTCATTTTATTTTTTTTCCCTGCCACATTTCTTCTCTCCTCCTCTGCAAAAATGACCAGAAAGGTAACCGAAGCTCCAGCATAAAGAAGAAGAAGAAGAAGAAGAGTTGGCGGAGAAATGACAACATTAGAAAAAGTCGGCATTTGCGGAATTCGGTCTTTTGACTCTTCCAAGATTCATGTTCTCGAGTTTGATCCTCGTTTGACAGTCATCGTTGGCCCTAATGGAGCAGGAAAAACCTCCATTATTGTATGTTTCGTATTATTGTGTTTCTTTTTTTAAATTTTATTTTAAATCTTAAAAAAATAATTGGCTTTTCCACCCTTTCAGTGTCTTACGTGTTTTGGAAACATATACGTAATTATGTATTTTGAATGGTTTTCTGCTTCTTCTCACTGAGGGACATGAGAGAGGACAAAACCAATTCACGTACATGGCGTATGTGTATTCGTATGTGTAGGAGTCTATTCGTTGTGCTTGCACGGGTGATTTTCCTCCGAATGCAGACAAGGGGAAGTCGTTTCTTCATGATCCAAAGATGAGTGGGGACACGGAAACGCGTGCACAGATTGTTTTGGATTTCAAGTCTCGAAACGGCAACCGATATTCGGTGAGGAGGATGTTTTCGCTAACTACGAAATCGGCGTCGACACTGAGTATCAAGACAGATTCCGTGTCGCTCATACTGAGGAAGCCGGAAGGCGATGTCACACATTCTCGGACTTGCGTGGACGTGAACAGATTCATCCCCGAGATCCTCGGAACTTCAAAGGCACTGCTGGACAATGTCATTTTTTGCCACCAGGAAGAATCCAACTGGCCTTTGGAATCGACATCGCAGATGTTAAAAAAGAAGTTTGATGACATCTTTGCATCCACTCGATATTCCAAAGCACTAGCTCAGATTACGGACGAGATCAAGAACAAGGATCACGCGCTAGCGCTTGCTGTTGAGCAGCTTAAAGCGGCAAGGAAGGACCTGACGGTGAAGAAAGAGAAGCTCGACGAATCATCAAAGATTCGCGAAGAAATCGTTCAGATCGACAGGATGATGGAGAGGCAAAAGGACGATATTGACAAATTGACAGCCAGATACAAAGACTCGGTGTCGAAAAGAGACGAGGTGAAGCGGCTTTTGGAGTCTATTCAGCTTCTGAAGAAGGAAGAAGAGCTCTTTCGGAGCCATATTTCTGTCGAATTGGAGGAGGATGAGGCGACAATCCGTAGCATGATACCGCTGCTGGATGCAAAGATTGAACAACGGAAAATGCAGCTTGAAAAGCTGTCCAAGGAAGCAGATTCCGAGATCTGCTTGTTGAAGGATGCGGAATTGAATCTGAAAAGCGCACAGGAACAGCGAGCTCGTCTGGAAGCAGAGCTGACCGTTGGGCGACAATCTCACGCTGAGTGGGACCGTCGAATAATCGATTTTCTTCAAAACTTCGACGCTACGACGGCGTCGTCGTCAGCAAGTTCGAGCTCGGGGACTCCAGTAACGATGGAGGACGTTCTGCGGGTCCAGAAGAAGTATGAATCTGAAGAGACTGCGCAAAATCAAAAGTATCGATCCGATGTTCGAGAAATGCAAAAACGCTCCGAGGAGGCTTCGCAGCTTGTGTCCAGTCTGATGCAGAAGGTGAATGTTTCACAAGACAGGATTGATGAGATATCGCAGCTCCTGAATCGAAGTGAGTCAGACCGCCTCTCCCTCGGGGATGTTCATTCTGATATGGTGACTATCTTGCGTTCCCAGGATAAAGTGCTTGAAGCAAAGATCACCGACTGCTCTTCCGACAAAGAGGCCATTTCGGCAAAGATCAGTCGGATTGAGAGACGGAGAGACTATTTGAGCCGGACAGCCGAAACAGTGCTGCAGAAGAAGCATTACAGCGAACTCGTTGCAGGTCTTCAGGAAATGATTGTCGACCGACAGTCTATTACTGCGAGTCGAAGGCAGGAGGAGAAAGCATCTGGAATCCAGTTATCGTCCTCTTCGTCCTCGAGTGCTGTTCAGAATGACATTGATCGCGCCCTTGCAACTCGCACCGAGGCAGAGACGGAACAACGCATGAAGGAAATGCTTCTGAAATCTGAAGAACAAACAGTTGGGGACTTTTTGTCTCGCGTCCCCCAGGAACTTCGACAGGAGGGCAAATCCCAAGTGGAGGATTTTGACAACATTGAAGAAACCATATCCGCTTTTCAGTCCGAGCTGGATCTGCTGGATTTAGAGGTATCCAACGCCGATCATATGGGCAAGGTATACGCAAAATTTTTAGATATTTCGCAGAAGCACCACGCGTGTGCATTGTGTTCTCGTGCATTTGACGATGACCAAGAACTTTCAGTGTTTGTTCGCTCTGTTTCAGATAAGCTCAAAAAGTTACCTTTGGCTTTTGAAGAGAAGAGAGCGCGACTCTCTGCTGGCCGGGAACGGCTTCGGCTCCTAAACGGTGTCATTTCCCTCGTCGAGTCTGCGCGCAAGTCTCAACTTGCGATCCCAGCCTTGAAGGCGGACATTGCGATTTGTGCATCCACAGTAGAGACCCAGAGATCCAGAACGGTGAGGCTTCAAAAGTTGAAAGAGTTGTTGGAAAAGGAGGAGCGGCTTTCGGAATTCATCACCAAAACGGAGAAGGAGATGAAGTGCTTGGAGATGTCGCTGCACCTTGCGGAAGATGACGGCCCTGCTTCATTTTCATCGACGTTCCCCGACGAGCAGGTTTCTACTGTCGACGAAGCCACTGAACGACTGATGAAGTTGCGCAGCGAAGAGCAAGAAGTATCAAGACAAATGGAAAGCGCGTTTCGTACGAGAAGCATGCTGGATCGACAAATCCGTGATGCGGAGGAAAAGATCGAGCGGAAAGCACGCATTCAATCCGAGATCGACAAGTTACAGAAGGAGAAGAGTAACCTGGTGCAACTACTTTCTTCATGGAAAAGTACCGCTCTCCCGGCCGCGGAGCGGCGACGAGACCAGGTTTTTAACGATTTCCGATGTTGGGATGCCCAGCAGCAGGCCCATTTGCGTGCATTTGAGCAGCGATGTTCGAATGTGCGGTCATTCTCAGCAGAGCTGGGCAACTTGTGGAACGGGTTTCGATTCATACGTGACGGGTCAAAGGAGGAAGCCGTCCGAGTCTTGGAGACACAAGTGACGAAGTTTGCGGCTTTGAAGGCCGAGTGTGAGCAAAAGCAAACGTCCAAGGACAGACGCGTCGGGGATCTCGATGCCTCAATTCAAAAAGCTGTGGAACTTCGTGGAGTTGCAGAAAATACTTTATTGCTGTACGAAACGGAACGCAGCATCCGGAGAAATCGCGCGACGCTGACGCAACTGCTCTTTCAGACGCTCAAGATCCAGGTGGCTCCAGAAGAGCCGGAAAGAGCGGAGCAAGCAGGGGTTGATGCACTCACGCGATTGTCTCAGGAGATCGACCAGTTTCAGGTACAAGTGCAAACTGCAAGAGATCAGTACGAATATCGACGAGGTGAAAGGACAAAGTCGCAACAGCAGCTGGACGAGATTCTTCGCAACCTCGAAAGCAAGGATGTGTACAGGGATGCAGAGAAGACAGTTGCTGCGAACCAGGTCAAAGTCAAGATGTTGAACCTTGCCAAGCAGGATCTCGCAACGTATCGAATTGCTCTTGAAGCTGCGCTTGTCGCGTTCCATGAATGCAAGATGCGCGAAGTGAATGCATTTGTCCGCGAAATCTGGCACTCCACGTATACTGGACAGGATATTGATAATATTGAAATTGTTTCTACATGCGAATCAGGAAAGCGTACGGCGTACAAGTATGCAGTTGTGATGCGCCGTCACGGCTCATCTCTTGAGATGAGAGGTCGCTGCTCGACTGGGCAAAAGGTGCTGGCATCCATCGTTATAAGACTTGCTCTTGCGCGTGCGTTTTCACTTCAGTGCGGTGTGCTCGTGCTGGATGAGCCCACGACCAATCTCGATGCTCAGAATGCTGCTTCCTTGGCCACGGGGCTTTCAACGCTTCTTAGGCGATCTTGGCAATCTCCAGACTCGAATCCCGCAACAGGCAATTCGCTTGTCAATCAGAGCGTTCGTTCCTCCGGCGGCAAAATGCAGCTGGTCATTATTACTCATGACGAAGACTTTGTACAGCTCTTGGGACGATCTGAGTTCTGTGATGTGTTTTATCGTGTCAGCAAGGATCTTCAAACCGAGTCTTCGCTCATCCGTCAGCATCGATTCTCACACTGACGACGATTCTTCCGATTCTCAGCCGGCGTCTGGCAAGTCTAGTCTCTTTTTCTCCACCGCGTTTCTTCGCCCGTTGTAAAACAAACAAACAAGCAAACAACAAACAACACTCACTTGACCTTCCCATCCCCAAGGTCAAAATGTCAATATGATCGTGTCAGCCTGTGTCAGCGCCACAAAGACGCAAAAGGTCTTCCACTTCTGCCACCTTTTACCCCACAAACCTCTCTCTTTCTCTTTCTGTCTTCGTTTGATGGGAAAACACTTGTAGCGCCTTCTTCTTTCTTTAAACTTAAAAATAGTGAAAGCCTATTTTTTTTTTTTTGCCGTGCCTTTTCCACTCGATTTTTCTCTCCTTTTTAAATATTAAATCATCGTTGTTTTCTTCACCCCCTCCCCTCTCCCCGCTAACCTCGCACATTCACATTCATTTACTCTTGTTGTTGTTTGTACACGATGGACTTTGACTTTTTCTCCAACGACGAAAGCCGTGCTACTCGCACGTCGCCATGGCGGCGCACGCGCATTATCTGCACGATTGGACCGAAGACGCAGTCTGTAGATATGCTGAAGCAGTTGCTGGACTCCGGGATGAATATTTGTCGTCTGAACTTTTCTCATGGGTCGCATGAGTACCACCAGCAGACTGTGGACAACATCAAGATCGCTCGCCAGGAGGCCAACAAGATTTGCTCCATCTTGTTGGACACGAAAGGTCCTGAGATCCGTACTGGAAATGTCGATCCCAGCATTGAAGGCGGCGAGTTCGTGTTGAAGAAAGGCCAGAAACTGACTGTTGAAGCGGGCAAGGAGGCAGTCAAAAAGCCGTGTACTCCTGAGCGCATTGCAATCGACTATGAGAACGCAGTGAAGAGATTGAAGGCTGGCGGGTCCATCCTAATCAACGACGGCATGCTTGGTTTGAAGGTCCTTGAAGTGTTTCCGGATGAGAATCGATGTGTTTGTGAAGTGATGAATACGTCTGTGTTTTCGTCCAAAAAGGGTGTGAACTTGCCTGGTGTGGAGGTGGACTTGCCTGCAATGTCTGAACAGGACAAGCTGGACATTGCCTTTGCATCGAAGAACTGGCTGGACTATGTTGCAGCATCCTTCATTCGTTGTGCGGATGACGTTCATGCAATCAGGAAGCTGTTGTCGTCCGATAAAGAGCGACATGGACACAATGTGAAAATCATCGCAAAGATTGAAAATCAGCAAGGACTCGACAACTTTGACGAGATCCTTGCAGCTGCCGATGGAATCATGGTTGCGCGTGGAGACCTTGGAGTTGAAATTCCGTTTGAAAAAGTTTGTCTTGCGCAGAAGATGATGATTGCAAAATGTAACGCTGCAGGAAAGCTTGTCGTCACAGCCACGCAGATGTTGGAGACCATGATCTATTCGCCGTATCCAACGCGTGCAGAGGCAACCGATGTGGCGAACGCAGTATTTGACGGAACAGACTGTGTCATGTTGTCTGCAGAAACTGCCAAAGGTGCATATCCGTTAGAAGCTGTTGATCGCATGGCCCGTATTTGCGCTGGTGCAGAGGCGGTTTTTGATAACCAGGGCGTGTTTCATTCCCTGCATGACCGTGCGTCCAAGTTGCAGCTTTCTCTTGATGAAGCCATCGCCCTCTCTGCGGTCAAGACAGCAAATGACCTGGGAGCGTCGTTGATTGTGACGTACACCAACTCTGGCCGCACCGCGCGTCTCGTTGCGAAGTATCGTCCGTCTGCGCTGGTGTTCTGCATGACACCATTTGACCGAACTGCTCGGCAGATTCTTGCGTATCGCGGCTTGTTCCCTGTTGTGATTCGTCCGACGACAATTCCGCCTGATGGCACTCCGACGTCTGAGATGTCGGAAGAGTTTGATCCGTCGCAGGCGTTTGCACAAGTGCAGTCTCCCGCACGAGAACAAGGCGCGGATGCATTCACTCGCCATCCTATACACTCTGCGGATTACATGAAGGGAATGGACATGCATGACTTCGAGGAAGGAGTCGACTTTGATTTCGTGTTGATCCAGTGCTTGAACATGGCTCGTGCTCGCGGAATCGTTCGTGTTGGAGACTTTGTCATTGTCGTTCGATCGCTCGCCGCAACCGCTGAATCGTCGAACAACAACACCAATGTCCTGCGTGTTCTCACCGTCCCCGAGCCCCAGGTCAGTTTTGACTCTGTTCTGTAAGGCTGCCTTGTTCCTCTCCTCTCTTCTCCTCTGCCTGCTGTCTTTTTTCTTCCATTTTTAATTTTTTCAGGTTTTCTCATCCTTCCCCGTTCGTCCCTTGCCAACAACAATTCGATTAAATTAAAACAGAATCCCACCCTCTTTTTTTCTTCTCGTTTTCCCATTTTTTTCCTTCCCTTTCTCGAATCAACGTTTATCGTCGCCGTCTTTCGACACGTCGATTCTGCGAGCCCAGAAGGGCCTTGGCTTCCAGTCCTGTGTTTTTCTCGTTCGAAAAGGAAATGGAGATTGCTCTACCTCGTTGTCGATTTCTTTCTTTCTTTTTCTTTCTGTTTTACTGTCGAGTATTGATGCTCGCATCCGATTTTCCTGCGGTTTGCACAGAAAAATAATTAAAAAATTAAAAAATTAAAAAAATGTGTGCCAACGCCAATGTGAATGCAAGTGCGCGTGAACCGGGAACGGAGACATCGTCGCGCTCACCATCACCGACAACCCAAGAGCGCCGGATTGGATCGCTGTTGCGTCTGTTTCAGTCGGAGTTTTTTGATCTGTGGATGTGCGTGGTGTACATGCGAAGGTACCGTGATCACAAAGGCGTGTTTTCGTATCTCTGTCATGAATTGTACAAGTTTCCTCAAGAGCAGGTGGAGTTCTTCCTTCCTCAAATGGTGTTTCTCCTCGTTCGATTCCCAGATGTTTTTCACGATTTGGAGCGATTCATTGTCGATCGGTGCGCAACATCAACACACTTTGCTCTTCGAGTCACATGGATGCTCTTTTCTTGCGATCCACATTTGAGTCCAGAACTGAAGGCAAACGCAATCCGAATCAGAGATCTAGTCGAGATTGTGTGCGTCAATATGAACCAGCCTGGACAGCAATCCTCCATGGATATCAACAATTCGCCGCTGATCCAGCTCAGCATACAGGCCGCTGCTCCCAGAGATACTGCATGTTCGCAAGCGTCTGTGTCTTCGGTTTGCTCGGCAGGAAAGGAACTCACGCCAAACAACCGCGAACATGGAGCCGAGGACGCTGCAATGGGCCGTGTGTACCCGCGAGAAGACAGCGCTGTTGTTGTTTCGATCGACGCAGTTTCGCCGACGGAGCTGTCTCTGCGTCATGCGCTGATTAAGTCTGAGCGTGCCGACTTTTTTGTCAATGAAAACAAGTTTCTTCGTTTTCTTGTAGAACTGTCGACAAATTTGCGGAGTGTGGACTTGCAGCAAAGGAACGAAGTGTTGCAGGAGAAGCTTATGAAACTCAACGGAATCTTGCCGCCGAGATTGTACTTGCCGTTGTATGACTCCAATAAGCCATTTTGCGAAATCTTACGAATCGTTCCGGAGTGTTGCTTTGTCTTGAAGAGCAGAGAGAGAGTTCCGTACATGATGGTTGTCGAAGTTGCGAATCGAGGGCATCCATGTGCAGATCCGATTTCTTTCATTTCAGAGCACGGAGTCTCGGACGAATTTTCCTCCAATTTTGGTCGAAATCTCCAAGGGCTCAAGGGACCGTCCGTTCGGAGGCGCTCCAGTTTTTCGAACGGGAATGCGGATGGAAGCGATCATCCTCATCACAGCCATTCACGCTCCGCAACTGTTGGTGGGTCTACCAAGCATTTATCGCTATTTCAGAATGAAGAGCATGCTGCTGATGCTGGCTCGCGTTTCTCATTGTCATATTCTGCATCCGACTTGGAGTACTTGACGACGTTCCAGGGCGTTCCGGAAGTCGTCCGCAACCCGGTCGTGGGTCCATTTTCAGACACATGGTTGGAGCGAAAACACCGCATGCGCTTAGAGTCTCCATTTCGCTTCGAGCCGGGCTGGGATATGTTGTCCGTGATTGTGAAAGCCGGGGACGATATCCGTCAAGAAGAATTAGCCCAGCAGTTAATATCTCAGTTTGCGTTGATTTTTGCCTCTGCAAAACTTCCGTTGTGGCTCAAACCGTACAAAGTGCTTGCAATTACTGCGGAAGCTGGTTTCGTGGAAACCATTACGGATGCGGTTTCGATTGACCAAATGAAAAAGAGCATCCCGAATTTTGTTTCGCTGAAGGGATACTTTGAAGAATTGTATGGAAAGGGTACGATGAATCTAAGACAGGCGCAACGGAACTTCGTGGAAAGTATGGCGGGCTATTCTATTCTTTGCTATCTTTTGCAGATCAAGGACCGTCACAATGGGAACATTTTGATGGACAAAGAAGGGCATGTCATCCACATTGATTTTGGGTTTATGCTTTCCCGATCCCCCGGAAACATCAATTTCGAAGGCGAAGGGTTCAAATTGAGTGCAGAATTTGTCGAGCTTATGGATGGTGTCGAGTCCGATTTGTTCAACTACTTTCGCGTTCTTCTTCTTCGTGGCTTCTTGGAGTGTCGGAAGCACATGGATCGCGTGGTTTCTATTGTGGAACTAATGATTCCTGATAAGAGTATGCCTTGCTTCTCCAAAGATGGCGGGACCGAAACTGTAGAGGAACTTCGACAGCGTTTTAATCTGGGATTGCCCGAAGCAAATTTCATCGAGTGGGTCAACAATCTCATTGACGATAGCATAGAGAATTGGCGGACCCGACAATACGATAACTTCCAGCGTCTGACAAACGGGATTTTGTAATTAATTAAAATAAATAAAATAAAAAGGTGTTCACGGCCTTCACTCTTCATGCAGTGAATGACGGTACTGCAGACTCCAAGACTTGACGAACTTCCTGCAGATCTGCAAGATCACTTACTGCAGCGAAATGATTATGTGCAATGAGGTCTTCGATCAACAGGTACTTGAAACCAGAAAATCTTTCGATAACATGGCCACGAGCTTCCTTGGATGGAGCATTGTCGTACAGCTGGAGGGCCTCGAGTTGGTCGTGGTGTTTTTCGTACAGTGCTCGCAATGTACAACTCCACAGTGGCACATCGTCGTACAGCATTCGTTGGACAAGACGAAAAAACAACGAAAGGAGACTCAAAGATCGCCGCAACCACACGGACCCAAGAAGCGGTGCACCTGGAATGAAGGATGTCATGGCGTCTAAACCCTGATCGGTTTCAGTAACAAATTCCTGGAAGGGCCAGAAGCGGATTACAACATCCAGTTTGTTGGTCAGAAACAAATGCGGCAGGGGATCCGCGAGACCGGTCCACGAGAGCGGGCATTGGGAATCCAGATCGAAGAATGCCTGAAGGACTTGTCGAGCAATAAACCGAAACACCACACCTTCTTGCAGCTTTCCAACCTGATGAAGGACTTTTTGGAGCAACGCCGCTGGATCTGGCTTCTTCATGAACATTGCAAACTGCTTTCCGTACTTGTCGCTGCCGATTCCGATATAGGGTTCAAAAAAGGGGCTGAGACTCAACTGATAGTGTGCAACGGCATAGCTTGTTATCTTGCAGTCCTCGGCCAGCTGATTTCTCGGCAAAAGTAGGAGAATGAGTGGAATCCGAGAACGCGATTCACAGCCGTAATGGAATCCAAAGGCAGCAGGCTTCATCACCGAGTCCACTATGGGCTTGATGAGTTTTGAAGCGTCATTTGCTTCCTTGATTTGGGAAGCATGATTCTCAAGGAACGCATATGCATGTGGATACTTTCTTCGCGACTGGCATGCTGCTTCAGCAAACAAGAATCTGCGTTCCCACTCATCCCGGGACTTCTGGCGCACCTTGTCCAGGGCAACACTAAACTTCAAGCGCAACTTTTCAATCTCATCCAGAAGAGCACTCACATCGTCGTCGACAACGACGCACTCGTCAAAGGATGCTTCGTCCAGACCGAATCTGTTCATCTGACGTGTCAGCGCTTCGCACGCTCTTTCAAGCCGCAGCAGCTTTGCAGAAATCGCTAGAACATTATCGTCAGTGGACAGTGAACAAAGCTTCTGACATAGCGCATCGAACGTTACCGCAGCAAAGCCATCTTCCGGTATCAGCAGTTGTAGCTCGGGGACGAAATCAGACTGAATTACCTGCTGGCTGTACAAAAGATCGCAGAAACGCGACCACCGTTCCGGAGAATCAATCTCCGGAGGCTTCGAGGACGTTGCGCACTCGAGGAATGCATCCTGCATTCGTTCGACATACGACTTCATCCTCGAGTTTCGGTCGTCGAAATACTGACCAGCGATTTCGAGGAACCACACGGAAAACTCGGCGGACTGCAGACGACATCGGACTACGGTCCTCCTCAGACACTCAAGTGCCCAGCAACCGTTGCACAAAACAATTGAGTCGCTGGCAACCTCTGCGTGGGCGTGCCTGAGGAGGTGATGGTTCCAAGACTGAGCGCTGTTGCCGCACGCAGATTGCACTTGAGAGAACATATCGAAAAAAAATATAATAATAATAACATATATCTAAATCAAGAAGGGCCTGTCAGCTGTTATTTCGACAACTTCACAGACTCACTTTCTGCCCAGAAAAGGAATCGAACACGAACTCGAACACGAACACGAACACGAACACATCCACGATCATGGGATTTACTGCTGTTTTGGTGGGCTCTGTGCTTGGACTTGGCGTTCAAGTATACTCGAATGCTGTTCGAAAGTTGCCATTGTTTCGACGGCCGTGGGAGCACTTGATCGCCGTGGGAGTTGGTGGTGCCTTTGGATACACGATTCGAAAAGTGGAGTTGGAGCAAGCCGAGTCTCTGCAACATCTTCTCTCCAGACAAGCGGCGAGGAAAGAATAGACGCGTTTCATGGCTTGACTGTTTAAGTGTTCTTTTTTTCTTTTCCAGATGATTTTGCTATGCAAAAAGAATTATGATAGAATATCCGTAGCTTTGTAAACCATTTTCCGCGGGGGTTTTTTTTTTTTTTTGTTGTTGCTGCGCCTATGGCCTGTTTATTGAAAGAGGAACAAGACGATGGCGAAAAACGCTCCAGAACAGTACCAAGCGGGAGATGCCTCATCGAGTAGAAGAAAAAGAATCAGGAAGTGTTTCAAAAAGTGCTGGCAGCGTGAAACAGAGACCTCCTCTCGAGAGACGTGCATCCGTGTGGAAACTAGTACAGGTATCCAACCGTGTCCCAGAAGTTGCAATCTTCATGCTTGACGTTCTGTGCGGACTTCGGATTCGTGTTGAGAATCATGAGCATGTCGCTCTGCTCGTCCCACTGGGGCCACTGGGTACCTTTCCACGACCCGGGCTGTCCCGAGGCAACGTGGTTGAGCCAGAAGGTCTGCATGGCGTCCACCAAGACAAGCTCGGCGTCCGAAAAAGAGTAGCCACCCACATTCGGAGTGTCAAAGATGTACGCAAGCTCCACGCCGTGGCACACATGTCCCTCGCAGAACGGGAAGTTGGGGCCCCACGCACCCTTGAACGACAGTGCCTGCGCGAACTCGTACATGTAGATCTTGTTTCCAGCCTTTGCCAGCTGCGCTGCTGCATTTCTAGACGGGCAGGCGAACATGTAGTTTGTGCAAAGCGTCACGAGCCAGTCACGCGTGTCCCTGTCTTCTGTTGACGGAATCGGATAATTCTTCAGAATGCGGCCAGTCTGCACAACACCAAACAAGTCCACAAGAAACGCCTCCGCCTCGATCTTGCTCACGTTGAATGTTGCCCCTTCGAAAATAAACATTGTTCCCTCGTCTGCGTTCGTCCCAATAAGGACAGGCACCGACGAGTCCACGGGACCCTTGGTCTGCAACACGGCGAGCGGCTGTCCCGGGACGTTATCCGTTCCATCAATCGACGGCGAGAATGCATACACTGTTCGCAGGGTGTGGACAACGGGGATCTCCGGGGCGCATTTTCCTTGGTACTCGACAAACATGGTGGTGTTCACCTTTCGCATGCACTCAATGTCTGCCGGCTTGCACCCCACGTGCTTGGCGAGTCTGTCTGCATACTCGAAGTTCTCGGAAACCGTCTTGAGCGGCAGTGCAAACGGATTCGACTCGATGATCACCGCCTGGAAAAGCCCCTTCGACTTTGGAGACGTCAGATGAACAGCAATCGACGTCCCGCCCGCGGACTCGCCTCCGAGTGTAACCCGGCTTGCATCGCCGCCAAAGCTCTTGATATTCCTCTGGATCCACTTCAGTGCGAATCGCTGATCTTCCAGCCCATAGTTTCCGATCAGGTCTGCCTGACCCTGCGTATCGGACTTTGACGCCATGAAGCCCAGTGCACCCAACCGATACGCAATCGTCACGACCACGGCCTTGGATCTCGCAGCCAGGTGCGCACCCGAGTAGAACGGAGACGATCCGCCTCCTTGCAGGAACCTTCCGCCAGGCAAAAATGCATAGACTGGTAAAAGTTGTCCAGAACCATCCGATGGAGGCACAAACACGTTCACAAAGAGACAATCCTCGGACTGCACCGTCGGGCACGTCCCCGGCGGCTGGTCGCACGACTGCGGACATCCTGCCCCATAGGACACAGCCTGCCGGACCCCAGACCATGGCGCAACCGGCTGTGGATTAGCCCACCGAAGAGCATCCACTGGCGGCGCTGCAAACGGGATCCCCAAAAACATGTCACTGCCCGTCGTCGCATCGACCACTCCTTCCAGCGATCCTGAGTCCACCGTCACGACCGGCCCGCACAGCACTCCGCTTACAAGAAGAAGCGCCACAGCCCCCACAAGCAGCGCTCGTTGCGGCAGAAAAGCGGTCATTGCTCTTGTAAAATGAAAATAATACTTGCTAATGATACGACTTGATTAATTCAGACACCAAAAAACCCAATAAGAACAAAAACAGAAA